>JBAKFZ010000039.1:0-83545 GCA_037355385.1 Saccharomycopsis sp. FM-2023a
AAATATAAAAAGAATTATTGAAATTTTTTCTCTTTTTCATCAATTGGGATTTCTTCAGTGAAAGCCACGATTAAGTAACCAATCAATACCACGTTTGCCATCGCGGCTGCTAAACCACCAGAAATTAATGTGTTATCAGTATATTGCTGTAATGAAAAAAATGTAAGTAATGGGAAAAAAATCATGGCAATGGTGAAAAAAATTAGCTTATTGATGACGGTCCTTGATTGTTAATAAAATTTGGTTGAAATAATGATAATTTATAATGCTTACTTAGGGATATCGACGGCCATGATAAATAAATTGGTAATATTATGATTTGTTAATTGTCTTTGTGTCTTTGATAAATTCGCAGATGATTTTTTTTGATTGAAGAGAGGAAAAATGTGGTCACGTGTATTATTATGTATGCTCATGTGTATAGACGCATTATTCACATGCCTTACTATGTTATGTATGTTTATGCTAAATAATGCAATACCCATATGCCCGGGGTGAAAGTGGGGCAAATATAAACACATTAAAATTTCCCGGGGAAAAATCTCTGAGTGAAAGTTTCCGTTTCCCCAGACTCAAATTTCCCGAAAGAAATGTGACACAATCAAAACTCAATCGAATATTCTTCTACGTAACAATCTCAGATCTCAAGTATAAATACCCCCCAGATCTCCCCATATTGATCTTCTCTTTTTTTATTCAACAAATATCCTCAAATCATCAGCTTTCACTTCACAATGCCAAAATTCGTCAACTCTTTTGTTACTGGTTCTCGTCATTACCTTTCAATGCCAAAATTAATTGAAAGTTCTAGTAAAAACTCTTTATTTGTTATGGAAAAACCTATCACTACTAATCGTTTAATGACCACTTACAAAAACCCAATTCAATTTTATGAGACGCAAGAATATTTTCAAGACGTCAATGCTAATAAGGATTTTGCTCCAACCATTAATACCCCAACTAATACCGAAGTTAACACTCCTGGTCATTCTCATTCTCATGATTAATTGATTGAATTTGTTAATGTTTTATGATTTTTATTTTACTGCTCTTGGTTGGATTTATTATGATTGATTATATTAATTATTTGTTTTATGATTTCATTTCTACATATTTTATGATAATTTATGAGATTTACTGTTGTTGATATGTAAGACTACTTAAATAACGATAGAAGCTCACCGGGCTAATTATTAACTAGATCTTTCCGGGTTGTGAATACTAACTTGTTTTCCCCATATTTGTTTAGAAAACTATGAAGAATAACTTGAGTTATTTTTATCTTTGATATTCGAAAAATGTCAAATTTTTTATCATTTCACTTCAACTTCCCCGAGCACTCATCACTCTCCCCTGTTAATTAAATCAATTGATTTTCTCTGATCTCAGCTGATCTTGTCATTTTAAATTTCTATTGACTAATTAACAATATGGCTTACGATTCTGATATTATTTATTCGATGAACGTGCACATTACAAAGCGTCTTACGAAATTTCAAGTAAAGTTGTTTTTATGATATTAAAAGTGGAGATTTGAGTTGTCGTTGTTTCCTTCAGATAATTTGATCCTGAAAGTTTTGTGTCAAGAAAGGTCTCCAACAGTGGAAACTTTAAGTCGATAAGATTTAGAAGGGAAAGATTAGAAGAGAAAAAAAATTAAAAGAGTAAAGGGAGAAACCGTGGGAGTTGAAGGAGAAAGTAGAAGTAAAAGAAGATATGATCACTTAGAAGGTACTCAAATTGTTCTCTGTACTATAAGGTAGCATATGATAGGATTTGTAACTAAATTTTAATAAGATGTTCTTATAAAATAGTAATTTTCAATAATTAAATTGTAATATCAATCGCAAGCTTCCTAAAATCTGTACATTTATGAGAAATTACTATTGAAGGTTTATAAATCCAAACTTTATATCACTCGACATACTACAGCACCAACATTGATGTTCTCATTAACATTATGAAGTTCACATTGAAAAAAGTCATCTGGGGGCGATGATACATAACTCTCAAATGCACACTGTTGCTCATAAAGGGCCTTAGGAACTTAAAAACTCGTTGGAAGAAGTCATTGGAGAGTTATGGAAAATAAGCGTTTCCTTTTTTTTCATTCCCTATCTCAAAATCTCCTTTTTTTTGGAAACCTTTCGATGAGTGATTAAGTATCTATTGACTTCTTATTTATGAAAGAGTGGGTGCGAACTGATCTGTCTTTACAGTTGAAAATACCAAATACCTCTAGCCCTGTTTGGTGACAGATGTAGCAAAGTTACTCCCCCTTCAAATATAATTCTTTTTCCTTATTTTTGCTAAATTAAGAGGAATCACCAAAAAAACAATCTTTTTGATTGGTTTTATGCATGATTTTACTTTCCATAGGTCAACATCAGGGCGCTTATTATTTTTTTGGTCAAGTTGGGAGAGATGGTTAGATCTACTAAATTCAAGAGACACTTCACAGGGAGACATTATATTCAAATTTACTGAACCTCTAAATCTCCTTTAATTTGGAATGCTACAACTCTTTCAAAAGTTTGAATTACTTTGAATAATAGCTACAATCATAAGTGACTGTGACCTGTAATACCTGCAAAGAAAAAAATAAAGTATTCGCCAAAACTTGACCTTCGTAAGCAATGGTTCAGGTCACAGAAATAAAACAAGATATTTATATTTGAAGTGTAAGTGACATTGATATATCTGTCACCAAACAAGGCCTATGGCGTATCGAACTTTCCCATATAAAGACAGATCATATGGTATGCCCAAAATTTTTGACACAAGAAGTATTTGTTTACCTTGAAAGTACTTCGTATCAAGGACCAATTCTTTAAAAGAAACTGTGATTCCCACCAGATCACGCTCCCTACTTTCACAAACAAAATGTTGATAGACATTTAATTACTTATTAAAAGGCTTTTAAGGAGACTTGCTGAGTTTGGTACAATCAAAATTTTGGCTTCATCCACTTCTGCCAATTATTAAAACCATTATTATTCCCCCAGCAAAAGTTTTTAGTACTTCCTCCGATATTCAAGTATTTGTGAGGTGATTCCATACTGATTTAGAATGATCCACTATCAGTAATCATGTTAGGGTGAAGCTCAATCATTTCAAAGGACAGTTTTAGGGAATGGAGCAAAATATAAGATTCAAAAAAATTCAAAAAAACATAGAAATAAACAACTCCAAAAGGAAATATTTTTATCACGAATTAAACAATCACTCATCATTAATTAGGTGATCTAATTATAGTTGCCGAAATTTTTTAAAAATTCTTCATTCAAACCATATAATTCTAAAAATACCCTTCAAATTATTTTTACAATGTTCAAATACCTTTCGAATGCCAAGGAGCATTGGTAAAGTCTCATTTCAAGAGTTCAAAAGCCTTTTTTATAGCGTGTTATAAGGATATTAAATAAATACACGGATGTTTTCAGCATAGATGCCGTACATAATTTAAATTCAACATGAGGCGGAAATATTAAAAAAATCTTATAAAGAAGCACAAGTAATGAATTATGAAGTAATATCTTCTTTTAAAATTATAAAACAGTAATCAATCATGAAATTAAGTAATTCCATTGCTATTGCTTTTCTTTTATCCGCAGGAATCTCTGCTCTTCCAATTAATGTTGGTAATAATTCACCACAAGCTCATTATGAAATACCAGATAAGAAACAAATCAAATTAGTCGCTAGAAGTGGCAGTGCAAGTAAACCTCCTCATCCTGTTCCATTTCATCATCAACCACCTCATCAACCACCTCATCATGAACCACCACCTCATCAACCTCCTCTGCATAGTCCACCACAAAAAAGATTAGTCGCTAGAGGCAACAGCCCGAGCAAACCTCCTCATCCAAAACCTCCTCAACCTCAGCCTCCTCATCATGATCCACCTCATCCTCAACCACCTCAACCACCTCAACCACCTCAACCTCAACCAGGTCCACATCCAGGTCCTCAACCAGACCATCCTCATGTTAAAAGAGGTAATACTCCAAGCAAACCAAAACCTCAACCAGGACCTCAACCTCCTTATCATGATCCGCCTCATCCTAATCCTCCTCAACCTCAACCTCAACCTCCACATCAAGAGCCACCACACATAAAACCTCCTGGTTTCTAAATCCAGGTGATTATTTCAACCATCAAATAACTACTTTCAATTCTAATATTTAACTATTTTTTATTTTTTTTCAATAAATTCAATTCTTCTTATAATAATCTTGTATTAAGTCATTATTAATTTACTTCATACTGTTATTTTCTGATAATACAAAAACCCAATTCTCAAAATTTTTCTTGACAATGTTAAATTACGAATCCTAACTTATTCATAAACAATTTAAGTTTTAAACAACTAAAATCGAAGCATTTTTATTTATCCATACGAATAAATACCATCACCAGAACTTCAAAGATTCATAGCTTGAGCCTCGGAAAGTCTGTCCTTGTGATAATTTCATTGATTTTGAACCGTTTCCTTGATGGCTTATTTGAGGATATTTTTCATTCCAGAGATGTTTGCCGTGTGTGCGTTGAAAGAATTCAGCATGAGCCAATTTGTAAATTGATTTATTTAAACGTCACAATTTTCATGATTTGCATTAAAACTTTACAACTTATTACTATCAATTCGTGCAGTCATGAAATTAATCAATTCTGTTGCCATCGCATTTTTCTTAACCGTTGGAATATCTGCTGCTCCAATCAACATTGATAATAATGTTTCACAAATCCACTGTGAACTACCAAAAAACGATCAAATCAAATTAGTTGCTAGAGGCAACACTTCAAGTAAACCAAAACCAAAATCTCAACCTCAACCACATCCTCAGCCTCAGCCAAAGCAACCTTCCCGTTCTTATGCTAAAAGATCATTTGCTCAACGTTATCCTCATCAAGATCAAAGCTATCGCCCAAGTTCCAAAAGAGAAGCAGCACTAAAAAAGCCTCTTCATTCTCGTCGCTATAATGTTTAAATTTATGATTAAATTCTGGGGATTTTATATTCAATTCTGATTTTTTGTATATTTATTTTGCTTTTAATCAAATATAGTACTTTTAAAACCATCTTTGTAATTTTAAACTTTGAGATTTTCTTATGAACTGTCAATGCATATCGACTTTTCAAAACGAAGCTTCAAGATTGAAATATTTTTTCCACAAATACAAACGATCCATTGAAGAATTTGACAAAATTTTGTGGGAGTAAATTTAAAATTAATTCAGACCAATAACAAATTGTCCAGCTGGTTTTGAACATGTAAAAAATGTGATTTTTTATTGATGCATATTTGATTGAATACTGAATAAATTTTTGATACCACACAATACTGCATTTCTTAAAACTGTATCTATTTATAGAATATCATCAGTGAACTTTATACATAGAGTACCCCTAATAGATGTTATTGTTCTCTTGAAATAAGAATAAATAAAAATTTTTTAAAAGTTTCTATGGAGCATAGTTTTTTGAATGCTCCTCTATGATAATGCAGAAAACAATCATTGTACTTAAAATAAATAGAAAATAACAATGAAAATTGAACTTAAAAGTCTTATAGTTCACAGATTTACAAAAAAAATATAATTGGAGGGATGGCCGAGTGGTCTAAGGCGGCGGTCTTAAGTTCTGTTGAGCTAACCGTTGGGAATTCTCCCGCGCGAGTTCGAACCTCGCTTCCTTCATTATTTTTTGCAATTTTTTTGCTATTAGGTATATTTATATATAAAAAGATCTAAGGACAAAACAAAATTGCGCCTTAATACAAACACACTTATAACAATCATACCCAGATTAATTCAGAAGATCAATGTTTTAATATTTTAAGAAAGACTTCTTCTAAAATACATCTTTCAATGAGAATGATCACTAGTTGATTGTAAATATTATATTCATTATATCGTTTATCATGTCGGTCAAGATCAAAAATATTAAAAACGTAAATATATTTAAATCAAATTCAAAGAATTAATAAAAATCTATATATATCCAAGAAAGTAAGTTACTCATCAGGTTCCACAATTCCATTTTTGATTGCCCAATCTTTACCACTTAAAAATAAATTATTTGGATCTAAATCTCTTCTTATTTTTTGAAATTCTTTTAAATCTGATCCATACCATTCTTTGACTTTTTCTGCAAATCCAATCATTTCTCCATCTTCATACTTATCTTTTTTAACTATTCCTTTTGGTAAATATTGAGTCCCACCAATAAAATTTTTTGCCCAATGTGGTTTACCTTCAGCAGCAACTAAAATATCTTCAAAAATTTTGAAAAATTTACCATATGGAGCATCATATCCAAAAGGCCTATAAATAACTAAATTCAAATATAAAGTTAGTTGAGAATTGGTAATATTAGTAATGGGAGTATCTAAAAAGTTATCAGAAACTTTGAAAGATTTATTATTTAAATTACTTTTGTCAAGTTCATGAATTGTTGTAGTTGATGATGATAGTTTTTTACTATTTAATTGACTAAAATTTCCAACATAATATAAATTTGGTGAAACTTCAAGGTATGGTTTAAGATTATTACCGTCAATTGATCCAATATCAATTGAATCTCTTGATTCAATAAATTTTTCAAATTCTTCACCTTCAATGGAAATTTCATTAGTGGTATTATTTGAACATCTAATTTCAACTGGGTCATGGATATAAAAATCACTTTTATTAGAAGCTTCAATAAATGAATGTTTTAATAATCTTAAGATTTCTGGCCCATTGTTTAACGGAGCAGCCCATTCATCAACGTATTGACTAAATAAACAATCCAAGGAAAATCCATCGAATGATGTTTGTATAACTGAGCTTTCTTCAATGACTTCTTTTAATTTCTTATCTTCTTTGATGTGATTAAATTTTGCTAAATGACCATATTGATGATTAAAAACAAATCTTGATAAAGTTGGAGTCAATGATGGATAAAGTTTAACCACAAATAACAAAGCTAATTCATGCAAGTATTTCCATAATTTTGTCAAATAAGATTCTTTTTTTTTAATCAGATCATTGTTAGAATTAGCTTGATCCAAAGTTTTTGAACCTCTCCAAAGAATACATTTATTAACATATGGATACCACCAAATTCTAATAAACTCACTAGAAGTCCAAACGGTTTCCCAACTATTCAACATTTCTTCAAAAGAAATAATTTCTTCAAAAGATTTAATTCTAAATGAAGGAACTACTCTAATTGTTGCCTTAACAATGATCCCAATTTTACCTAAAGATAATAATGCTGCTTTAAAAATATCTTTATTTTTTTCACTTGAACAATAAACCAAATTACCATTACCATCAATGATGGTTAAATCAACAATTTGTCTTGATAAAATTCCTTGAAAAGCAGTTGAACCATGACTACCGGTACTAATTAAACCAGCAATACTTTGATCAGTAATTGAACCTAAATTTTGTAAAGCTAAATCATAATCTTTATTCAAAATCTCATTTAACTCAAAAATTCTAATCCCTGCTTCAACTGTAATGTCAGCAAATTTGCCACTTTTGTGGAAATTAACATCTAAAATTTGATTTAATTTATCCAAATTGATTAACCATTGATTCGTCATTGTCATATCCAGCGGAGAATGACCTGAACCAATTGTCATCAAAGATTTATTAAATTTTTTAGCATAATTAATCAATAATTTAATTTCTTCAATTTTATTTGGTTGGAAAAATCTTTGAGGTTTACACTGGAAAGTATTTGCCCAAGTTTTATGAATATAATCAGTTTTAGAAATGTTTAAAAGTTCCGAAGGAATTTCTAAGCTGCTGGTTTTTAATAATGAGCTCATGATTGATAATTTTGAGACATAACAAATTGGAATATGATCTTATAATAATGTTTGATTAAACTTTTAATTCATCAATATTGCCCGAGATTTTTTGTTCAAAATTTATAACCGAGAAACAAAAAGAGTGGTAACTTAATCAATTGGCAATAACTTTGAGGTCCTTTCAAGTTTGCAAGATTGTTTAAGAGGGGAAATGATGGGTTCTTTATAAGAGGATAATGATTAATCAGTTGATTTATTATTAATAAAAAAATTTTTGAGTGTCGTATTTTTCACACACATATTTAAAGCGGATTTATAAATCTTCCGGATTGACCCAATAATTCACAGTTTATGAATGAGTTTTGCAAAGATCAAAAGAAGTTGATTAATGAGAAGTTATTGAAAGATTTTTTAATTTAATTGAAAAAAATCAGTTCCGTAAAGACTTAACAATAAAGATTTACGACCAAACTAAAGACCAACTATAAATCAATTGGTAACACCGGCTTAGTTGATATACTAGTCCCAATTGGGATGACTGTTCGAAAGTATGGTACTCAAAGACAGATGTTAATTTACCAAAGAAATCTCTGAGAAAGTAAGTTTGATGTGAAATATTGGTTTTGAACAAATTTGTTGTTAGTAAAAATTTAGTACGAATTTCGAAAATATTATTCAGATAAGTTTAATAGGCCATTTTTATGAGGCTAATTTAATATATGAAATAGGAAAATGTTAATGTTATTCCTGCTGCTATTTAGAGGAATTGATAAATTTATTTGTGCACAAATCATAAAAATGTTCTTTGATGTTTATTGTCTTACGGTTACTTAAGTAAATGATTTGGAAAATTCAACTCTATGATATTTTAAACAAGATGTTCAATTGTGGTGGATTAGAGAATTTGAATTGTAGGAAAATCAAATAGGATCATTTATTGTGAACTAAAACTGTGGATTATTTCTCAATCATCCAGAGTCCGGAAGGGACCTGTGGTGAGCTCGCAGCAGGGGCAACGTAGCGCCAGCTTAGCTGGTAGGGGTCCCGTACCAGAGATGAAAGACAGGCCTTCTTTTCGTTAACAGTTGCCAACAATTAACTTGATTAAAGTCAGAGCAATTTATAGAGGCAGATAATTTTGAATCATCTTGTATTAGTGCAACTGGCTAATATTTGATTTTTTGAGCATCATTGTAGGTTGAAAGATGCTTTTTACGAGCTAAGATTTAAGATCAACTGTTAATAAGAGCAGTAAGATAAAAATAATGAAAAGTGTTAGTAAAACAAATATTAACATTGTAATAAATGAAAAATGATTTACGAATAAAAAGTTGTAGAATTACGGAGTCGAAATGTGTTTATTGTTCAACTGATTCATGGATTAATATTGATTAATGATTAAATTGAGATATTCATCAGATTAAGACTTCTATCAAGTAAAAATCAATTGAAGTAAAGTAAACTGAAAAAAGATTTCCGTTTTGGGATCAATTGTGGAAGGGAAACTCCGAATGACTTTTATACATCACGTGACTGATTCAGATACCAAAACACCCGCCGGAGAAGTGGGGAATCCTAGGACGTAAACTTGTCTACCCCAGATTCCTCTGTCTTTATTTGGCCCATGGGCTGCAATAATATTCACATTTTCTTTAATTAACACTATCACTCGTGCCCCGGAGTTCTTATTACTCTTAATAAGACTAACCTACAGGATCTATCAGTTTTTGTTTTTAACCCAATGACCTTGTTAATTTAATTGCGAACAGTCTTTGGGCGGGTAATTGATAGCTCTTCCGACCGAATCTGTGCAGTTCCGACAACGCATGCGTAAGTCTGCATAATTTTATTTTTCTGGGGAAATTTAATTCTTTTTCTCCAGATTCTTAATATAAAAGCTCCATCTGCCAGCAATTTCCCCCCTGAAACCCCAACAAATACTCAATACCCTATATACCATACCATTATCAATGTCTATCAATTCCTCAACCAGGAACACTCAATTCGAAATGACCACCACTGATTTACGAACTCCAACTTCTTCTCAACCAAAGGTCAAAAGATCTAGAACTGGTTGTATCACTTGTCGTAATAGACACAAAAAATGTGATGAAGCCAAACCAATTTGTAAAAGTTGTCAACAAAGACAAGCTTTTTGTGAATGGCCAATCAAGGGAATCCTCAAAGGCGGTAAAAACAATAAAAAAAAGAAATCGAAACCTAATAATAGTCAAAAAGTCTTTGGAACAAATTATCATCAAATTATTAATGGGGAACTCAATAAAATTTTACTTGAGAATTTACCTGAAAATAAATTAGATAGAAACAATAATAATCTCAATAATAATAATAATTCTGATAATGCTAAAAATTTTATTCAAGATTTACAAAATGCTGGAAGATTTTTTGATCCTTTACAGGATCTTGGGATTGATACTAATAATAATACCAATCTTAATCAAAATAGAAGTGAATCAGTGACTTCTAATTCTCCCTCCTTATTTTCCAACAATAGTAGTGTCAATGTTCAGCAAAATTATCCAAGTGGTGGATCTTCTCCAGCTTCTGATATTGAATATCAGCACAAAAGAATTGATGAAGATTCAATTTTAAAAAGTTTCCAATTTACTTCATCTTCTCAATTCTTAAGTGTTCCTGAAGCTGAAAAATTCATTCCATCTCATAATTTATTTAAAGATTTTTTATTCACCAATGTTATTTTGAATAATGAAAAGGAAAAAATCGAAAATAGTATTGATACTACTCATGATGTATCTACTAACTTAATGTTAAGTGAATTCAATTTATCACTCAAAGAAGAAAGTGAAGAGTTAAACAATAAAAGAATTTTTCAAGAACAACAAAAAGATCAATATTTCAAAATCTTATCCAATCAAGCCAGTAAACTATTTGAAAATTCCAAGGCTGAATCAAATGAACTTGCAGATTTACATGATTTATATATTAATAATAAAGATTTCAATATTTACGCTTTTACAACCGTTTCTCAAACTGTGGTTTCAATTAATGAAAAAAATGAATTAGTACAAAATTTTATGAAAACTATTTTACCATTATTAAATATGTCTAGTACCTCCAAAAAGTTAATTAGTAATATATTATTTGCTTCTTTTGCTGATGTCACCAATAACGCTAAAGCAAATACTGATGATTATTTAATTTGTGCAATATTAGCTTTATCTTCAAGAATCCTTGATTTAAAACATAATAATCCATTAGCAAATTATCATCCAACAAATCCCGCTTCATTTAATAAAGCTACCATTGCATTATATAATAAATCTCTAAAATTAATGATCGATACCATGAAACCAAAAATCAATGAAACTATTGATGTCACTGGTGATTCATTATTGCAGACAACAGTTTTATCAAATATTGCAGAAGATTTTGATAAAGAAAAAATTCAGATTTTAACAACCTGTTTGATTCTATTTTTATTACAAGTTTTATCATCTGCTCCAAAAGATTATAAACTATATTTGGAAAGTTTATTGATTTTTATAAAATCTTTCAAAATTAATGGATTTAATAATAATCCTAAAAGTCACCCAAGAATTAATAAAATTTTAAATCAATTTTTTTGGTTAATTATTAGATTTGATATTTATTTTTCAATTAATTTCAGTGAATCACCATTAATTGCATCATCAAGTTATTTACAAATTGAAAAATTAAATGACCGTTCACTAAATTCTATCAAACATTTTTTCTTAACATATTCATTGAATGATCGACTTATTGATGATGAATCATATGCCGATAATTATTGCAATTATTTATATTATCTCGGAGCCAAATGTTTAGAATTAATTTATAATATCAATTTAACCAATAATCTAGAAGAGTATACTAATCAATGGGAAATTCTTCGAAATGAATTTGAAAAATGGCATGAAAATCGTCCAATTGAATTACAATCAATTGTCAATAATAATCATATTGATAATTCTAATCATTCAAAAGTGGAAATTCAACCAAACTCTTTTGAAATCAAATTCCCCATTATTTTATATAATGGAGCAGTTTCAACTCTGGTTAATCAATTATTTCATACTTTACAAATTTTATTGTATCAACATCAAAAATTTCAAAATAATTTAACTAATCAAATTGAATTTGATTCTATTGTTGAAGAAACAAGAATTAGTAATATGATTGTTAATGCAACAAAAGTCATTGCAATTAGCTTGAATGATGTTAATTCTGGTAGTTTGAATTTAAGTTTAGCATTTAATTATATTGCTAGTTCAGTATTATCACAAAATAGTTCAAAAAAGACAAATGGAGTGGTATTTTATTATGATAGTAAAATAATCATGAAAAAACTATTGAAACATGAACAAAGTAATTGTTGGCCATTACGATGGAAATTTAATGACTTTTAAATTTTTTATTCTCTTATTTTTATTCTCTTGTTTTTATTGACATTGTTTTTGATCTCTTATTTTTATTGACATTCTTTTTATTGACAGGTTTGTTTTTATTTTAAACACAATTTATATTGTTTGTGTTTCATTCTCTTAATTAAGAGTTTGTTTTACTTTTTATTTTCTGGATTTTATTTAACTAAACGATTAATGAATTTTGACCAATTGTAGGATTTTCAACTTACTTTATGGATATTCAAATATGAAATGAAAAACAAAAGGGATTTGTTGTCAAGAGTTTAATATGTGAACACAATTGCACTATTTAAAGTGCATTTTGTGAAAAGTTTTTTAATCTATGAAATTAAGTAGAGCTATCAAGGCAAAGTTAATAATCCAGAGAGGAAGAAAATGGCAATGATACAAAAGGTATTGTAAAAGAAAAAATATCTTAAAGCAACTTGTGAAATATTAAAAGTTATTATTGACATTGTATAAAATTGTTAGAGATTTTTGAAGGTTCATATTGTCGTGCTTGTTTATTGAACATAATCATTGAAAAGTTTTGTTTCAAATCCAACAACACATTCACTATTAACGATAACTGAGTAATTAAAATAAGAACTTCACTTGGAACATTTGGTATTCCTCCATTTCCAAATTTTAACAAATGATTATTAGACATTAACAGTGAAATTCATACTACTATTGTTATTTGCATCAGAAGCTTGATGTCTAAGGGAAGAAGATTGTAAATTATAATTTGAAGTAGTGATATTATTACTCTTTGAGGCGACAAATTGAGAATAATCAAATTGTTTGGTATGATCATTATAAGAGATTGGAGAGAGTGAACTTGCAGAATTCTTTAATGATGAACTTTTGTTTCAAATTAATCATACTATCATAAATAATGGGTTTCAAACCAACAAACAATTCGAATTTAATCATCATTTCTTGCGAAGAACTAACTTTTTCATTATATTGATAAACAATAGTACTTCGAAAATATGGTATTTTACAAAGACTTTTAACATCAATTCTTAAATTAGAATCCCCAAGTTAAACTTTAACAGCATCACCTAAAAAAGCCGATTCAAAACTATCAATGATTTGTTCAGTTGAATAACCAGGAGCAAACATCAGTTGGTCTTGAATAGTGTTCTTGACGTGAAAGAATTTCTGTAGATCTATATCATCTTGTTGAAACATAAGCAGTATAGGATTTTTTATTTCCATCTGATCTTGCTGATCTACAATCAGCTAATCCAACAGTATGAAAAGGTAATTTTTGCTGTTGTCGTTGTTGATTGTATTATTATTACTAAACCATTTTCAGTAGTTACAAATATATTTTTAGATTTTAAACAATAATGAAAATGCTTATCCTGATCTTCTCAATTCAAAATTGTTATTCAATCATAAAGGATAGGAACTTAATGATAAAGCCAAAGAAGCCAGATTCAAACAAATCAATAATGCCTACAACTTTTTGAAGGATTCTCTGAAACGCAGAATTTACAATCGGTTCTAAACTGGCTCAACATCATCACCCAGATACAATTAACATAATCATCGGTTTTGGCATCCTAATAATTGTGAAGATCTTGCTTGATAATTCTTTACAATCAGGCGCTATTTAACAGAAAAAATTTGAGTAATAAATTCTTGATTGATTAGATTATTCATTGAAAATTTGAAAAATACTCTTCAATTGATTATTACTATAAATTTTGTATGAACAATAATTTGATTAGATATGAACTAAGTTATAAATCATCTTTTAATATATCATTTAACTAACTTTTTAAATAAAATTATGTTTCGAAAAAGAAATTCACAAATTAAGAAAACTGGATTTCTTTTTATAAATGTTTATTTCCTGATTATGTAAGCAGAAATGGTCAATGTAAATAGATTATATCATCACAATTGATTAGCTATACTTCTGCTAAATACTTTGCTAATAATACTTTTAGTTTATTTGCTCTTTTCCATGCTACTTTTATGCTCTCTGGAGACCTTGTCTTCCTTCTTCTTTTTTTCTTGAATTTTTTTGTGAATAATATATAATTATTCTTCTTGCTTTCTACCTGATTTTATTGTAATTTTTGTATTTTTTTTTTCTTTTACATCAAATAATTTAAGCTTATTGTTAATGTGAAATGACTTGTGAATTCAACTAATCTAATCGTAAGCTCTGGGTTTCAACAGCATCAGTGACTTGAAAATCTTCAAAACAAAGACTATGGGCATTTTGAAAAACTTTAGCCACTAAAATTGGAATTGGATCGATATCCAGTTTACCGTGTTTCAGAATGATTTTATGGGGTTTATATGAAGGTTTTGCATAAATTGATGGAAATGTTTTCTTTTTTTGGATAAATGACATGTTAATCAAGTACAATAAACCAATTAACATGGTCTTACCACATCCCCCATCTCCCCAAAGATAAAGACCTTTCGGATTAGTAGTAAATTCTTCCTCAGTATAATCATATTTACAAATTGTGCAACTCTCCTTGCTAGTTTTGTAAGTATCACATGACATTTTTTTGTTTACTTTTGATCACAAAACAAAAGCGATGAGATCTTCGAAGAATTTATCAATATTCATCAAAATGCTAGACCAATTTCTCACTTATACTTATGCTTTTATCTCCCTTGGGTTAATTCATTCTTATAATACCATTCTTTGGTTTTGTGTGACTTTCCCTACTGTTTCTTCAATTCTTGGTTGGGTAATCGGATGTTATATCATTTATAAACTTTTGAAAACCACTATTATGTTTGTTGTTAATAGTGTAATAATGTTTCTTCGAATGGTGGTTATTAGTGGATTATTTATTACTGGATTTTGGTTATATAGTAGAGGTTATGAACAATTTCTAGATGATTGGGTATTAATTTTTCATAAAGTTAAACCTTGGATTAAAAAGTTGAAACTAGTTTATTATAATTGGGTTAAAGATATTGATCAACAAGTTGATGAAATTCAATTGAATCAGGGATTCTCTACTTTAAACAATAAAGAATTTAAAAGTCAAGTTAATGCACTTAAATATGAAGACGTTAAACAGTTGGTGGATTTATTTAGTTTGAATTTGTTTAACGTTTATAGAATTGGTTATAATAACTTACATAACATAGTGAATCTTGATCATTTAAAACAAAATTTTATAAATATTTATGAAGAATTCAATAGAGATTATGCTAATCTTTGATTCCTTTCAAAATATAAACTTGTCCCTTCGTGGTGGTTAAAACCATTAAATTCTTATTGTCATTTTGTAATAAAGTTTCATTAAAACATTTGAATTTATTAAAAGTGTCGTTTCTGGCAACAACTTTGATATTGTTTTTTAAATTAAACGAATTTTTTGAAATATCAATGATTTTTAAACTTCCTTCATTATCATCAAGTATAAACATTTCTTTATCAATTAATGAATTTTTCTTAATCAAAGCAGTGGAATACTTATCTTGCAAAACATTGGTATTAATATTAATCAATATTTGTCCTTGAACGGTATTTTTAAAATTAATTTCTTGAAATTTATCATTATTTAGTTCAATATTATTCTTTATGTAATGTTTTAACTCGGGTAATTTTATAACAAGTAATCTCATGTATGGAATATGACTTGTTGCAACATTAATGATTGGTAAATTAGCATCATTGAAATTATTATTTTTATTATTCGATAAACTTAATGCCATTGCATTGAACTCATGAGATGAAAAAACTGCATCAATCATTGGAACTCTTAAGATCTCTTCGATTGATTCTTTTGTTATTTGTAATATTGTCAAAGTTGTAGAATTCGACCTTGAAACAATGATTAAATGATGATTTATTGAAGATTTATAATTCATATTTAAGAAATCAATTGGTAATGAAATGAATTTAAATGAATTAATCAATTCAATATTATATTCTTTATTGATTGAAAAAACATTCAAAAAATTATCAAGTCCAATGGTTATCAAAGAGCCAATACTTCCATCCTCAAAATTCCAATCATTCATGAATTTCATAATTGTAATAACTCTTCGATGACCAGGGAAAGTTTTTTTCATAATTAATTTTTCATTATTTACCCTTTCAATCAAATAAATCTTGCCATCCATTCCTCCTGCTATATAATATGTTTCGATAAGATGAATAAAACTTTTGAAAATCATGTTTAGTTTATCACTTTGTAAAATTAATTCTCCATTATTATTAAAAATTCTAAGAATTTTATCATTTGCAGAAATTAAAATTTCTTTATTATTATTATTAGAGAATTCCGCATTTAAAGCCATTATTCCTTTATTCAACTGGACTTCTTTCAATTCTTGGATTGTAATAGTATTTTGATCAATTGGTTCTTCAATGATCTCCTCATTAAATGAAATACCTTCAGGATACCTATCATCAATAATTTTTTCCAATGTTGGATAATTCTCAATTAATTTAACTTCTTCATCTTGAATTTTTGATTCTTTGGTAAATGTTGCTAAGGTTTTAAGATATCCTTTATCTTTAAGAAATTGGGCCACTAGCAAATCTTGATAACCTGTCATTTGTAAAGTAGTTATCAATTAATTAACTCAAATCAAATGTTTTTTCAAAATACTTTTCATGTCATGTATAGTTATGTTTATTTATGCATGTATCACGAGACGAATTGTTTATTATGTCTTTACATTAAGGGGTGATTCACCCGTTAATCACTTAACAAAGCTGACTTGATTCAGTTAAAAGTTCATTTTAACCTTATAAATCCACTTAATGAATGAAATCAGTATAGCTATTGATCGGGGAGGAACTTTTACGGATGTGGTTGCCTTCATACCTGGTAAAGAAAATTACATATTCAAGCTTTTATCAGTTGATCCTACCAATTATGAAGATGCAAACATAGAAGGGATTCGTCGAGTCATTGAATATGCTACGGGACAATCAATCCCCAGAAACAAACCATTAGATACCTCTCATATCAAGTCATTAAAACTAGGAACTACAGTGGCGACAAATGCTTTGCTAGAAAGAAAAGGTGAGAGATGTGTGTTTTTAACCACCAAAGGGTTTAAAGATTCATTAGTTATTGGTGATCAAACAAGACCAGATATTTTTGAATTAAATATTATAAAACCGGAATTGATATATGATTCAGTGGTTGAAGTTGATGAAAGAGTTACTCTACAAGATTATTTTGAAGATCCTGAACAAAATTTTACTATTGCAAATGGTGATGATTTAATCAAAGGGATTACTGGAGAAACCATTAAAATCTTAAAAAGTATTGATATTGAAGAAGTCAAAACAAAGTTGAAATCAATTTATGATTCTGGTATTAAGTCAATTGCAATATGCTTTTTACATTCTTATACTTATCCTCAACATGAATTAATTGTTGGAGAAATTGCTAAAAAAATTGGTTTTAATCATATTAGTTTAAGTCATGAATTATCTCCAATGATAAAATATATTCCAAGAGCCAATTCTTCCGTTGCTGATGCTTATTTGACTCCAGAGATTGGTAAATATTTGAATAGTTTCAAAAAAGGTTTAAAAGATGGTATTCAATCACTTTCTGAAAATAAATTTTCCGGAATTAAATGTCAATTCATGAAATCTGATGGTGGGTTAATTGAGTCTTCCAAGTTTTCTGGTTTAAAAGCAATTCTTTCTGGTCCTGCTGGTGGAGTTGTTGGTTTAGCAAAAACTTGTTATGATGAAACCACAAAAATTCCATTAATTGGTCTTGACGTTGGAGGAACTTCTACTGATTGTTGTAGATTTTCCGGTAAATTTGATCATATTTTGGAGACTTTCACGGCTGGAGTAACTATCCAATCTCCTCAACTAGATATTAACACAATTGCCGCTGGTGGTGGATCAAGATTGTTTTTTGAAAATGGATTAATGAGAGTTGGGCCAGAATCAGCCGGAGCTCAACCAGGTCCACTTTGTTATAAGAAAAAAGGAGGTCACTTAACAATTACTGATGCGAATTTAGTATTGAACAGATTATTACCAGAATTTTTCCCAAAAATTTTTGGTCCAAAAGAAAATGAATCATTAGATAAAGAATTAACTTTGAAAGAATTTAAAAGATTAGCTGACAAAATTAATCTTGAAACAAATAAATCTTTAACTATTGAACAAGTTGCTGAAGGGTTTTTAAACATTGCTAATGAATCTATGGCTAGACCAATTAGAACGTTGACGGAATCAAAAGGTCATTTATTATCTGATCACCGATTAGTTTCTTTTGGAGGTGGTGGAGGCCAATGTTGTTGTTTTGTGGCATTTGATACCTTGGGTATAAATACCGTATTGGTTCATAAATATTCTTCTGTTTTATCTGCTTATGGAATGGCATTAGCTGACGTTGTCGATGAAAGTCAAGAACCATCATCAATGACTTTGAATTTACAGAATGAAGAAAATATTAATGATATTTTTGATAAGCTTTGCAAAAAATCTTCGAATAATTTAAGAATTCAAGGTATCAATGAAGAAAATATTACTTTTGAAAAATATTTAAATACCAAATATAAAGGAACCGAATCTTCTATAATGATTAGTATTACTTCAAATAATGTTGAAAATCATATTGAATCATTTATTGATCAACACTTGAATGAATTTGGATTCAAATTTGATGATAAAGAAATTTTAATTGATGATTTCAGAGTAAGAGCAATTGGTAAAACATATCGATCTCCTCCAGTCAATATAGACAAAGAAATCAGAGATTTGACTGAAAATAATAAATTAATAAATCAAAATAACTTTAAACCAATTATGACAAAACCAGTTTATTTTGATGGTAAATATGAAGAAACTCCGATTTTTAAACTTAAAGATCTAAAAATAGGTTCAAAACTTCAAGGACCAGTTATTTTAGTTGATGGTACACAAACTAATGTGATACCACCAAATGGTTCATTAATTGTTTTGAAATCACATTTATTTATTGAAAAAATTGACAAAGAATCACAAAAATTTCAGGATGATTCGACTAGTATTGATCCAATATTATTGTCAATTTTTGGTCATAGGTTTATTGATATTGCAGAACAAATGGGTTATTCATTACAAAAAACCGCGGTTAGTACTAATGTTAAAGAAAGATTAGATTTTAGTTGTGCATTATTTGATTCGAATTCCAACTTGATTGCTAGTGCTCCTCATATTCCCGTTCATTTGGGTAGTATGTCAACTTTTGTTAAATTTCAATCAAAACTTTGGAAAAATAAATTAAAACCTGGTGATGTTTTGGTTGGAAACCATCCAATTTGTGGTACTCATTTACCAGATATTACTGTTATGACCCCAGTTTTTAACAAAGGAGAAGTTGTATTTTATTTGGCTTCAAGAGCTCATCATAGTGATATTGGATCTATTTTACCTGGTAGTATGCCTCCAAATAGTAAAGAACTTTGGCAAGAAGGAGCAATAATTTATAGCGAATTATTAGTTAAACAAGGAAAATTTCAAGAAGACAAGATGATTGAATTATTATTAGTTGAACCGACCAAATATCCAGGTTGTTCAGGAACTAGAAAATTAAGTGATAATTTAAGTGATTTGAAAGCTCAAGTTGCTGCCAATCAAAAAGGATTAAATCTCTTGATGAGACTAATTGATCAATATGGATTTCAAACTGTTAATAAATACATGGATGCTATTCAAGTCAATGCTGGATTAACGGTTGAAAATTTATTAGAAAAATTTGCTAAAAATAATAATGGCAAAAAAATTTTTAAATCATTTGATTTTATGGATGATGGATCTAAAATTAACTTAACAATTTCTATTGAAGAAAATCTAAAGAAAGCAACTCTAGATTTTACGGGTACTACTCAAGAAATATATAGTAATTTGAATGCTCCTAAAGCCATTACTTATTCTGCCATTATTTATTGTTTAAGATGTTTGGTTAATGAAGATATCCCACTTAATGAAGGATTTTTACGTCCATTAAACATTATCATTCCCAATGGAAGCTTTCTATCACCATCAGAAGGAGCAGCAGTGGTTGCTGGAAATGTTTTAACTTCTCAAAGAATTACAGATGTTATTTTCAAAGCTTTTGGAATCATGGCCGATTCTCAAGGTTGTACAAATAATTTTACTTTTGGGATTGGTGGTAAAGAAATTAATAAAAATGAACATGTAAACGGATTTGGATATTATGAAACCATTGCTGGAGGTAGTGGAGCAGGAAATTTTTGGGATGGAACTGATGGAGTTCATACTAATATGACCAATACTAAGATGACCGATGTTGAAGTTTTTGAAAAAAGATATCCTGTTATATTACATGAATTTTCAATTAGAGAATATAGCGGAGGTAAAGGTAAATTTGTTGGTGGGAATGGAATCAAAAGAGATATTGAATTTAAAATTCCTTTAAAAGCTTCAATATTAAGTGAGAGAAGAGTCAATCCTCCTAATGGAATTAATGGAGGTGAAAATGGAGAACGTGGATTAAATCTTTGGAAAAGACAAAATTTTAATTCAGATGGAAGCATTAAAGATATTACAACAATTAATATTGGTGGTAAAAATACAGTTGAGGTGAATAAAGGTGATCATATAATTTTGTGTACTCCTGGAGGAGGTGGTTATGGAGATTACAAATTAAGAAATGAAGTAGTTGGAAAGGAATTTAGTCAAGGATTTAAACATGTGGGAACTGGCTCGGTTTATCAGAGAAAAAGTACTCAAAATACTAATTGATTTTTTCTTTTGACTTTTGTTTTACTCGAATTTAATAAGGTAAGTTTTACAACTTTTTTGCTGTAAAATTTATGTGCTTTTTGATAAAAATTATCGAAAGCTGCATGTTGAGATATTTCGCATTATGCGCGGGTAACCCCAAAATTTCATTTGAATTTGGGGATTTTTCATTGGTTCAAAAAAAATCACAAACACACAAATTAAATTAGAATTGATAATTGTTGATAATTCATTAAGAACTCCAAGATGAGACAATCATTACTTAGATTATCAGGACATTCGGCCAAATATGTTCGTGGTGCCAATGTTCCATACCCAGAAGTTCCAAAATTTTATAGATACAGTTCCAAATTCTTAGGAGCTACAATGTGGTTTTGGATTTTATATAGAGCAAAGACTGATTATCCAGTTTGGTTTGGTATGAAATTACCTTTTGAACATTAGAATATTAGGAATTTAATAATAGGTTTTCAATTTTCAATTTTTCAAGGAAAGTAATTGATTTTTTGAAGACTCAATAATAATAATATTCATGACTAATTGATGTTCTTTGTTTTATGTTTTTACATTTATATTTCTTTGCATTATAATATAATACACATTTGAGGTTTTTATTGAAATGTTAAAATGTAATTGTTAAAAATGTTTACTTAAGTATGATTATGAATTGAACTATATGATTCAAAAATAGCATGGTTTTAATTGCCTTTACTTCTTTCAAGTGTTAGTATCTTTCATCTTTGAAATAATAGGATTGGAAGAACTTGAAGTTATCAACATGAATTTTTCAACATGACATGTTGTACTTTAATTCATATTATTACCAAGTGTGAATCATAAGTACTCAAATACTCAAATACCTAAATACTCAACTATTTGTAATTCAAAGAATCGCACCAAACCAACCGCCTATAAGTTCATAATCAACAATATTATAAACAATTTTTTAAATAGAATTACACAATCTCAAAATAAAATTTTGCAATTTTCATGTACCATTTAGATTTAAAATAAGTTTGTCACAATCTCTTTATTTTTGTTGGAGTTCTTTCCATTAACGATTCAGAATAAGAGCCTAGAAGAAAGATTGAAGAACGCGTTAATACTAAAGTATAGTTCTTAGTATTCAACTAGTATAAGCTAACGCCCGTTTTCGATGAATTTCTCTAGTATAATAAGTTACAAATTTTGTCAAATCTTTCTATATATTTGAGATTATTTTTAATTCCTTATTTATGAATCAAAATTTTTGGTAAGCTATTTGATGTAACTTCCTTTTTAGTGATTTTAGTATTTGGTCTACATGAAAGATATTGACCATTCTTTAATGTCTAATAATAACTAAATAATCGCGATTGATTCAGTAATGCATTTTTCTAAAAAGATGGTATATAGCAAAACATCTTATTTTGGTATACTTTTGAGTTTTGGAAAATAGTTTTAGTTTAAAGTAGTAGAAATTTTGAGAAATGGAAGCTTTCAAACGAAAAATCGCAGATCAAGATCAATTCCAATCATGATATTTGACTCATAAACCAGTATCATTGATGAAATAAACAATATTTTATTTTACCAACTTATTATATATAACTAAGATTTGGTACAAAGAAAAAGTAAAATCTATTTTGACATAAAAAAAATAAAGCTACATACATCTCATCTCATCTCATCAGGGGTGCCAAATCTGAGTCATTAACAAAACTACATTAAATTTTAAATTTGATACAATAATATATTAATGATACAATAAACAATTAACCAAAAAAAAACATTCCACCGTATAAAACATCCCGATTGCAAGTAAATAAATATTCATAATAATAAAATAATAATAAAACCAACCTTTAAAGACAAAAAAAATACACTCAACGTTATGATTTAATCAAACAACAAAATAAATAAAAAAGATTTTTTTTTTTGTTTTTCTCTTTGAATAGAACATGAAAATGGGGATCATTTAACATCATTATAATTTTTTTTTGTTTTGTTTTTTCTAAGTGTAAATATGAAGTTATGCAAAACAATTATATATCTATAAGTCTTATTTAGAGGCAATTCCATCGATTCTTAAACCAGTATTAGGATTAACAATTTCAATGACTTTTTTGTTATTTCTCATAGTCGTAGAGGCATTTAACTGAGAATGACTAACTTTTGGACTATCAACATTTAATTTTAATGGAGAAGTCTTTGGAGAAAAAGTACTACTTTTATAAGGATTGAATTTGTAAGAGGTGGTAGTAGTAGCAGGTGTATTATTGTTACCCCCATTAATAGAGCCATAAGAAGAATCAGGAGAATGATTAAAACCATAATCATAATTATTTGAATAATCATAATTCATACTGTTTGAATAACCATGATGCATGGTAACTTCTTCTTGTTGTTGTTTTAATAAATTTGGAACAAATTCCACATCATCATCAAGATCAAATCCTTTGGAACAAAAATATTGAGTTCTTGAAGATGAAAAACTAGAAATTGAAGAAGCAGTTGAATAAGGAGAAGAAGATGGAACAGAAAGGGGACTACTGCTCATAGTGGCATTAGGCATGTTTGGAGAGTATTTCTGGGTGAAATAAGAAGTGTTGTTGTTAACAGTAGATGGGGTATTGGAGTTATTACCATACATTTCTTGATGATGTTGTTGTTGGAGTTGTTGTTGTAATAAATAACCGTTGCTGTTCATTGAAGAGTTGAAATGAAAGTTTCCGTTGGCCGAAGAGTTGTTATTGGCAGTATTAGTAGAGACTGAAGCTGTTGAATTGGAAACTGCTTGTTGCAGATAAGTGTAATTAGACATATTAATGGTTGTAATCTGAAGTTGGGCTGGTTTTGGGTGAGGAGATAGCCGGATTGATAAGTTAGAATTAGAAAAGGGGCTTATGTGCGGGTAATGATGGTCAGCAGACCATTTTAGTCAGGTGGTGACCCATGAGTGTTCAAAGTCATGTGCTGAGTCAGCATACTATGTTGGTACCAATCAAATGGGTCAATGGCAACACACCACAATTTTAACATCATTAAATGGCAGAGAATCTTTGTTAAACTAAGAATTATTGCCATTAATGCAATCGGAATTATGGCCTCGTCTCCAATCTCCAGAGTGGAAATCGCAGAGCTCAAGTCTCTTCTAATGGCCGATATCATGGCTTCACATTCAAAAATTGCCAAACTATCAAACTTAGTATTCAAGTTGGTAGCAATTATTGACACTTCTGTCTTACCTGCCAATAAAAATAAAGACTTTGACTCAGCAACAACACCATTATCATCATCGATAAGGGAAGAATTGAATTTCATTAAAACTCAACTAATATCTCCAGAGCTTACATCAACCAATATTAGTAATCATTATATAAATCATTTAAATGATAGCGTTACAGGAAATTTTAGCGTTTTGAATAATACAATTCAAAACTTTGAAAGTCTTTTCACTGAATCTCATGATCTAACGACTAGTAATAACAAAATTTTAAATACCAATTCGACCACTGATAAAAAGTATAATGAACCTTCATTGAATAATCTTTTAAATTCCTCTAATGATGATCTTTTTGATTACAATCCAAATATGCTAAATAGTAATAACAATAACAATGATAATAGTAACAACAACAATAACAATGATAATAATAATAATCAAAATAATAACAGCGGCATAATATTGCCCTCAATAGAAAATATAACAAATAGTAATAATGATCATGCAAGTTCTCAACTTAGTTATAATACAGTTAATAATGCAAATAAATATATGGAACTACCTTCTTTCTCTCAATTGATATCAGCTAGTCAAATGAATGTTAATTCCTTATTAAACAATTCAGAAAATCCCATGAGTTTAAATACAATGGTTAATGATGATGATATGATGAATACCAGAGGTATTGCGAATCCTACGTCAATTTCTTCGTTATTAACAACCGATATTGAACTGCTACTGTTTGGTAATAACTCGAAAAATTCCGATGATAATGATGACAGAATAAATGTTACTGGTGATGACAATACTCATGGGATTAGGGCCAGTAACCAGGTAAATCTAACAGAAAATGAAGCATCAAATATACAAGAAGATCCCATGTATATTGAAGAAGATGATGATGAGGATGAAGAGGATGAAGAGGAACGTATAACCACTACTAAAAAATCAAAGAAGAGAAGATTAGCATCAAATTCTGATAAATCAAAAGCTAAGAAACCCCAAAAATATAAAAGAACAACGCCATTATATG
This sequence comes from Saccharomycopsis sp. FM-2023a, assembly GCA_037355385.1. NCBI lineage: Eukaryota > Fungi > Ascomycota > Saccharomycetes > Ascoideales > Saccharomycopsidaceae > Saccharomycopsis > Saccharomycopsis sp. FM-2023a. The sequence goes on from JBAKFZ010000039.1 coordinate 25,175, forward strand.
AGTTTGCCAAATTATCAACTATCAGGGAAGTTCTTGAAGAATTTTTTATAGGAATTAATGGTCAAGCTTCTGTTAAAAGTCTTGAAGATAAATATGGTGCAAAATGGAGAGGTGGTTCAAAACATTCATTATCAAAACAATTCACCAGACGAAAATTTTTATATATTGCCGCTGAAAGAGCTAGAAACTTTGATTCGTTGACTTATTCTTTGGATAATATATCTGAAATATTGGAAAATCATAGAACATTTCAAAGTAATAATGGTGAACATTCATCTAAGAAAAGTTTATATTGGGTATGTTGTAACTTACCCAAAGATCTTCTAAGGTTTTTAACCGAAGAAGAAGTGAAGATTCATAATAATTTTAGAGATCATGAAAAATCATAAGAAGTGAAATTATTAAAAATGTTTGCTCATATTGTTTTATTTTAAATGTAGGTAATAATCTGAAAATGAACTATGAAAAAAAATCGAAAAGCAAAAATTGTATTCCGCTTTGGAACTAAGAATGGCTTTCTATTTTTGTCATCTGATAATCCACAATATAGCACTCACTTGTACCATCTTAATTTCAATTATTGAAAACTTCAATGTTGACATGTTGAGCTCTGCGTGGTTTTGAGCGCGTCTATTATTGTTCAGGTAAAAAATTTTAAAGCAAAAAAAATTTTCATTTAAATTTTTAAATTTTTTTAACAAGGCATCTCTTTCTTTCTTTCTTTCTTTCTTTCTTTCTTTCTTTAAATTAATTTTATACTGTTACTCAATTATTAATAAAGATGTCTTACGGTGGTGATTACAACAACGGTGGCTATAACAACAGAGATAGAGATGGTGGTTACAGCAATGGCGGAGGTTTCTCAAGAGGTGGCGGTAGAGGAGGATTTGGTGGTGGAAGAGGGGGTGTTAGAGGTGGATTTGGTGGAAGAGGAGGTTCCAGAGGAGGATTTGGTGGTGGAAGAGATGGAGGTTATGGAGGCGGTAGAGATAGTGGTTACGGAGGAGATGACTTTGGTAACAATTTAAAAGACCAAAACTGGGATCTTGATTCATTACCAAAATTCGAAAAGAACTTCTATACCGAACAACCATCTGTCGCTAATAGATCTGATGCTGAAGTTGCTCAATTTAGATTAGAAAATGAAATGGCCATTGAAGGTAGTAATATTCCAAAACCAGTTACTACTTTTGAAGAAGTTGGTTTCCCAGATTATGCTTTGGAAGAAATCCAACGTTGTGGTTTCCCAAAACCAACCGCTATTCAATGTCAAGGTTGGCCAATGGCTTTATCTGGTAGAGATATGATTGGTATTGCTGCTACTGGTTCTGGTAAAACTTTATCTTATATTTTACCAGGTATTCTTCATATTAATGCTCAACCTTTATTAGAAAGAGGCGATGGTCCAATCGTTTTGGTTTTAGCTCCTACCAGAGAATTAGCCGTTCAAATTAAAGACGAATGCAGTAAATTTGGTAGATCTTCAAGAATCAGAAATACTTGTGTTTATGGTGGTGCTCCCAAAGGTCCTCAAATCAGAGATTTACAAAGGGGTTCTGAAATTGTTATTGCTACTCCAGGTAGATTAATTGATATGTTAGAAAGCGGTAAAACTAATTTAAGAAGAGTTACTTATTTAGTTTTGGATGAAGCTGATAGAATGTTAGATATGGGTTTTGAACCACAAATCAGAAAAATTTTGACTCAAATTAGACCTGATAGACAAACTCTCATGTGGTCTGCTACTTGGCCAAAATCTGTTCAAGCTTTAGCTCATGACTTTTTAAATGATTATATTCAAGTTACCATTGGTTCTTTAGAATTATCTGCTTCTCATACTATTACTCAAATTGTTGAAGTTGTTAGTGAATATGAAAAGAGAGAAAGATTGATCAGTGAGTTAGGTAAAATGGATGAAAGTCAATCTAGTAAAACTTTAGTTTTTGCTTCTACTAAAAGAACTTGTGATGATATTACACAATATTTAAGATCTGAAGGTTGGGGTGCTTTAGCTCTTCATGGTGATAAACAACAATCAGAAAGAGATTGGGTTTTAGAACAATTCAAAAGTGGTAAAAATAATATTATGGTTGCCACTGATGTTGCTGCTCGTGGTATTGGTATGTATTATATTTTTTTTTATTTGTTTATTTAACTGGAAATTAAATAGCTGGTCCTATTCAATTTTTTAGTCAATACTTACTTTCAAAATTTTAGCCAATTATGTCATTAATGATATGAAATTACCTTGTTGATAAATTAGTTTGAGAGGTATTTTCATTATTAGAGAAAAGAAATTATGATTTTTTGTCATTTATTCTTAGAGGAAAATGAAAGAATTTTAAAGACAAATAAATAAGGATAACCTTTTAATATGGATTACGTTATTTTTTAAATACTATTGTTAGTGTCAATGGTTAAAAATAACTTGATATTCTTGTTAATATTTTTGAATTGATAAGAAATTTCACAGAAATTCAACAAAATTGATGAAGAAGTCCAAAATAATGTTTGAAAAAATAATTCACAACTGGGATGAAATATCTTGGATGATTGTTTTATAATATTAACTATTTTGTTTTGACTTCTTATTTATTTGTTTCTTATCTTTCAAAATATTTTTGTTTTGAATGAAACAAAAATTTTGGTTATGTTATTTATTTAAATATTCTTTTTTTTGTGACTTTGTTAATTTGAATGAATTTTGTTTAATTCCACTTCAAATCAATGAAAGAATCACAATATTATCATCATATTATGAATTTCATTTATAATGTGTGATAATCTTCCTCTTCAATAAATGTTTTTTTTTATTTTTTTTTTTTTTCCAATTTCTTTTCTTGTAGAGTTAAATGATTGGTTTTTGCTTTTCAATGTGTTGCTGTTTATAAATGATGTTGTTTTGATGAATTAATTTACTAACATTTTTTAGATGTCAAAGGTATTGAACTTGTTATCAATTTTGATATGCCAGGTAATATTGAAGATTATGTTCATCGTATTGGTAGAACTGGTAGAGGTGGTGAAACTGGTACTGCTTTATCATTTTTCACTGATGCCAATGGCAAATTAGCTAATGATTTGATTCATATTATGGAAGAAGCTAAACAAGAAATTCCCCAAGAATTAAGAAATTTCCAACGTGGTGGTAGAGGATTTGGTGGCGGAAGAGGTGGTAGAGGAGGATTTGGAGGTAGAGGTAGAGGTAGAGGTAGAGGTAGAGGAGGTTACGGTGGTGGTAGAGGAGGATACCGTCGTTAAATTGCTTGAAATTATTTCATATTCTATCATTTTTGTATGTCTTTATTTGCCTATTGATTTTTTTCTAAAATTTTAAGCTGTGTCAAAGTATATTATTATTTTTATATTATTTTACAATAAATATTTAATCCTAATTGATGATTTATTTTAATCTATAATAAGATTAATCTAGTTTCGTAGTCGAATTTTTGGAACATACCTGAAAGTAGTCAACTTACTCGAAAAACTCAGTAATTCTGTAATAAACACATATAAGCATACAGGAAATTAGAAAAAAGGTGAATTAGTTAAAATAATTAGTCAAAATAAGTTAATAAATAATAAACAGGACAATCTATAAGCATTAAAAGGAGCAATAATATGAAAAAAGAATAGCAAGAAAATAACTTGAGCATAATAAGAAAGAAGCAAACAGAAATATTGAACTAAATGAGAAAAAATAAAGGGTACTCTTATAAAATAAAGAAAAGCTAACAAATAATTGTATACATGAAAGATAAAAGCTTTTAGATTGCTAACAACATCCCCCAAAAAACCCTTGTCTTGAAGTATTATTTGATTGTTCAGTGATATCAACTTGATCAAAAGATACCATGGTATTGTTACCATTTTCTCTTTGATTTTGTAAACTTTCAAATCCTAAGATTGCGGCTCTTTTGAATAAATCTTCAGTTTCAATATAGTTTTTGGCAGAAATATAAAAAATATCAGACTCAATATTTTCAACGTATTGATCATAATAATTTTCTTCAAGCAATTCTCGACATTGTCTAACACTAATTAAATGTTCATTGGTAGGTAAATCACACTTATTTCCCACAATCAAAATCTTGGGATTATTTACTTGAACATTCTCAATAAATTGTTGAATCCAAGTCTTCAAATTATGAAATGTTGATGGTTTTGCAACATCAAATATAAAAATTGCCACATCAGTACCACGATAAAAACTTTTCACCAATGAATTGAAGCGTTCTTGACCAGCAGTGTCCCATAATTGAAGATATACTTCATGATCAAGAGGATCATCTAAAGGTTGTTTCCTTGATAAGAAGTCTGCTCCAATTGTTTCTTTGTAAGAATTTGAAAAAATATGATGAATATATTGTGCCCTTAAAGAGGTTTTGCCCACACAAGTGTCGCCTAATAAAAGTATTTTAAGAGTCGGGGTGGACGAACTGGCAGTCATTAGTTTTTTAATAATTTGCTTCTTTTGTTTGTAATTTAATTGTCTTTTAAATTAATCTCTTATTGAAATGGGATTCGCCGCGTGCTCCGGATAGTATAAACTATGCGGAACAGTGCGGATTTTGGGTCAATCATATTATGACATTATTTTTGAAGGTTGATTCACTCCTTTTCAAAGGGTATTGTGGGTGATAACTAGAATAAATTGTCTCTTAATGACTGAAAACTGATTCTTCTAAAGTGAATTCGTATCGCAATTTGCGGCTGTGACTAGTCAATGCATGTGATTCTTTGAAGTTTTTTTGATTTTTCTTGAATTTTGAATTTGAATTTTTTTTGGAGTTTTTTTCTTTTTCAAGAAACATCAAAAACCTCATAAATTCGTGAATATTCGATAAACAATTAAAATCAATTCAATTGTTTGCCATTCATTTGATCTTATTCTTGCTTACTACTGGGTTTTTTTTCACTTCTCATTTATTTTTATTCGCATTTTTTTAAAATTTTTGAATTTGGTGTTCTTTTTGAATCAGTTAAAATAGCAAGACAGTTTTTTTCAATAATAAAATTGATATAACGTATTGAATTGTGTTCATTTTTTCAATTTTTTTATTGGTGGGTTTTTATTCTCTTTGGTGAACTTTATTATTCAAATTTCGATATAAAAGATAAGAGATACAGAGCCTCATTTTCTCGTTCATTCATTCTTTCGTTTACTACTGTTTTGATTTCTTTAAAACCCAATAGATAAACTCATTGTTCATTCTCCATATAATTCTCACTGCAATTTATATTTCCATATCAAACCTTTATTTGATGATTATGACAATGTCTTCTTATCCAATAGATTTATCAAAAACTCCAATAACTATTCCAGATTTACCGGAACTTTTAATTAAGATATTCCCAACATGGGTTAAAGGCAATATTTCTATTAAGCCTGTTTCAGGTGGTATCACTAATATGCTAATCAAATGCGTTCATAATAGAGAAGATGATAGTGATATTAAAGATATTGTGCTAGCTAGAAGTTATGGTAATAACACTGATTTAATCATAGATAGATCAAATGAATTTCAAAATCATTTGATGTTAAATAAACTTAATTTAGCTCCAAATATTTATGCTAGATTCTCTAATGGAATAATTTATGGTTATTTATCAGGTAGATCTTTGTCACCAGAAGAATTAACAAACTCTGATTTATTTCCTTTAATCAGTCAAAAGTTAGGTTTTTGGCATACCACTATCACTGGCAACGAAAAAATTAATAATGATTTATGGAAAACAATTTCAGATTGGATTAACATTGCTCCAAATTTTGATGGGTTATCAAATATAATTTTGGCAAATATTGAAAATAATCAGGTATCTAATATTAAGAAAATTTTACAATCTGAACTTGAATGGTTGGAAAAACATTTGGATCATAAAAGTAAATTAGTAAAATCACATTGTGATCTTCTAAGTGGAAATATTGTAATTCCTCCAAGTCTAGATAATACTTTTAAAAATTCAAAACCTGGAGAATTAGTCATTAATCATTTTAAAGAAAGTGAAATTCAACAAAGAAACTCAACTTATAATCTTATACTTCCAAAATCAAATCTTAATCCAATCGCCTTTATTGACTATGAATATATGCTTGGAGCTCCAAGAGGTTTTGATATTGCTAATCATTTGGCTGAATGGCAAGGATTTGAATGTGATACTCTGAGAATTTTAGATCCTGTTAAAGATAATTTTAAGCTTAGGAGATGGTGTTATTCATACCTTGTTGGATCTCATAAAGATGCTATTAGTTTAGAAAACATAGAAGAAGAAATTGATAATTTGATTGATGAGATTTTTTTTTATTTTGGAATTCCTGCTTTTTATTGGGGGATTTGGTCTGCAATTCAAAGTAAAATTTCTTCTATTGATTTTGATTATGCTACTTATGGTACTAAAAGATTGAAAGAATATTTTTGTTGGAAAAAAAAAATTATTTCCTCATTGAGAAAATAAAATATAACTTTTATTTAAAAACTAGCATAAATTATGATTAGTTTCTTTCGATATTGTTGTTTGCAATTTTTTCATTGTTTATTTTTCTCTTACTGTCATTTACCATTTTGTTTATATTGTTATTGTTTGCTTAATTTTTACAACAAGTCTGAAAGAAAAATAGATCAATTTCTAGTTGGAAAAGCTAAAAATTTTCAAAATGCATAAGAAAAACTATTTGATTGGAATCTTTAGGTTATCAATTGTCAAATTTCTTTTTCTGTTTACTTTTACCTTAAATTTCCTATTTTAGTTCAACATTTTATGTGTTATATTAATTTCCTACAACATTCATACCATATCAATTTTTCCATCCTCAATTCATGTTGTATATTCATTACTTATCATTGCTTATTGTTAAAAATAGATAAAATTTTAGAGATTTTTAACTGTAAGTTTTGTGATTTTGAGCCAATTTTGAATTCTATTATAACTTAATTTGAGTATGTCTTTTCAATGTCTTCAACCTTTTACTTTGCACATGATTTTTCATTTGTTCTTCAAGTCTTTCAATAAAAATTTTGAAAAGTGCCCTGGCCCTCCAATATTTTTTCAATTTCAATCTCAAATTTGTCACTTCATTAACTGCTTCAAAACACAATAAAAATGTCTAAGGAACCTCTTAAATATGTTATAAAGGCAATTCAAAGGCTTTATCCTGTGGAATTGGCCGATAGATCATGGGACAATGTTGGATTACTAGTTGATTCTTCATTAAACACATTAACACAACAAAAAAAATTCAAAATTCTTTTAACAGTTGATCTTACTCGTTCAGTTTGCAAAGAAGCAATTTCTAAAAATATTAATTTAATTCTTGCTTATCATCCGTTTATTTTTAGAGGTCTTAAACAATTAGGACTTGATACTGATCCACAACAAGTCTCATTAATTGAAACAATAAAAAATGATATTAGCGTTTATTGTCCACATACTTCAGTTGATGCTGTTAAAGGTGGAGTCAATGATTGGTTGGTTAATACTTTAGTTAAAGGAGAAAAGAATCAAATCAAAGTTGCCAATACAATAATTCCATCTGATGATAAAGATAATGGTATGGGAAGATTTGTTGAACTAGATAAACCCACTGAATTAAACAAAATCATTCAAAATATTAAAGTAGAATTAGGAGTTTCACATATTCAGTTAGCTAAAGCGGAAAATTTTGGTAACAAACAATCACCAAATTTAATCAAAACAATTGCAATTTGTGCGGGTTCAGGTGGTGAAATTTTTGGTAAATATTTAAAAAATTCAGATAATTTACCTGATTTAATTTATACTGGAGAATTATCTCATCATGAAATTTTGGCTTTTAAAGAAAGAGGATCAAATGTTATTGTTTGTAACCATAGTAATACTGAAAGAGGATATTTGAAAATTATGAAACAAAATTTAATTGATGAATTGAATAATAATAATTCTTATGAAGTAGAAATCAGTGAAACTGATAAGGATCCATTAGTCGTTGTATAAAGCTAATCAACGACATCGTGTTTACTAATTATCATTGATTCATCGATTCATTTATTACTTAACGTTATAAATACACTGTTCCTTATTTAATATTTACTTGTAAACTAATTATTTTTTCTTCTAACCAAACTTGATACTCTTTCAGGAATTTGAACTTTATCTAAATATTCTTTGACTTGTTCAGTACTTATTCCATCAACATGATCTCTAGTTCCCATATTGACTTGTCCAACTTGAATTAAATGTTTTTCTAGTAGTAATAAATTCCTGGAATTAGCTTTATAAATAATATCAATAAAATCACCAATTATTGGAACTAACCCAAGAACAAAATCAATAATTATGTTTAAAACCATTTTACATTGAATATCAAATGGTAACCCCTTTTCTACTTGTAAACTTAACTTAAATATCATTAGTGACAAAAACATTGTAAAAATAGTCCCAATCACCGGAACTGCCCCAATTACTTGTGATATTCCAAATCTTAACCCACAAAAATTGAACAAAAGATCTAATCTATAAGCTCTTCTTTTAACTTTTCGATATATTCTAGCATCATGTTCAGTAATTCCCAATGGTTCTTTTTTGGCAATTTTTTTATGTTTGATCGTTTCTCCGGAACTTATATCAATTTCTTCATAATATGGATCTTCAGATCCAAATTTATTCAACATATTCTCATTGAAAATCTATTAAGTTAGTAAGAAGAACTGACTCGAGTTTTAATTGATTTAACATACTTTTTTAGTAACTAGTTTGATTAAAAATGAATACATTGTCGACTCTGTTAGAAGATTTGGCGAATGAGTGATACAATCGAATGCTACAATTAAACTAAAGCAATTTTTTGTGTTTGTATTTTTTGGATCTCATCGCATAAAGCTGAAATTTTGCTTGATTGCTTGCATGACCCCTCAAAAATTTCAACTTTTAAATTTCAACTTTAAATATAAACAATTTAACAGATTTATATGAATCTTTGAATCCTATCATTTTCCATTAACCTAATTTATTTCCTGTTGATAGTGTTAACTGCCCGAATTTTTTCAAATTTACTGCAACCAATTTTTTCTTTTTTTGATTGTATTATGATGATATTACTATCCTATGAGCGATATCATTAACCTTAAAATTGACATCTAGTCTAGCTAAGAATTTGTTTGCTATTTCTATTTTTGAGCTTTCAAAAAAATAAAAAACAATTGACCCCGCCGAGGTTCGAACTCGGGACCTTTTGCGTCTTCAAGAAGAGGACTTTGCTGTGAAGCAAACGCGTTAAACCACTACGCCACGGGGTCATTTGTTAGAGTTTTCAAATAAGCACCATTCATTATGGTTTGGCAATTATAAAAAATATTTAGAGGCCGCATAATTCTATTTTTTAGATATATTAGCCCCTATTAAGGTACTGTATATATTAAACTCAATGAAAACAATAATTAAAATTTAAAGGACTATCAAAATGTTCTGGCAAAAACCGGTACCAAAAACCCTTAATAACTGGGATCCCATTACCATAGTTTCAGTCTCCGGCTGTCGGCCAATTGCCTTCAACCTCTGAAAAAGTTATTAATAGAATTAAATGTTGCCTAGGAGTGAGGACACATCATCCAGGTCTATACATGTTGAAACTTTTGTTCTGAAAATTCCGGGTAACTTTCCAAATTTTTTACACTATATAAGGGGCTCATTTCCTCCAAATATTTAATCAACTTAGATTTTTCTTTTCTTTGTCGACGTACTTCAGTAAGTAATCCCTTAATAGATAATTAGTAATCTATTAATCATTGGGTTCTGAGGTTTCAATTTTTACTAACGCATTTTAAAGTAGGATCATTTCTATAGGTCACGTTTCTCTTTGACTCTTCTAAAGAGCCACTGAATCCAACTTGGTTGATGAGGCAAATACCCTTACGCCCTAGAATGAGGATTGAAATAGCTTGTTCTGTGATCCCTGATCCAGTCATCTACCTTTCTTCTGTCCTTTTGCTTGATTGTTTGTTTTTACAGACTTTAGAAAGGAGCGATGATTTCTACCCTTCTAAGCTATACTTTTCTGAAGGAGTTTTTAAGGGTGGGCGTGGGTGGCAGTCTGACAAGGTTTCTTTATATTTTAATATAATTGGTACTATTAAACTTTAATTGTAATTTATTTTAATTGAGTCAATTGAAATTGGGATATTTTTGTCTACTTTAGGAAATAAATATAATAATCATTTACAGAAGCTTTATGGCTCCTTCATTTATTATGTACAAATATTTAGATACTACTCTATATAGATAATCTTAATAAAATATATAAATTAACATACACATGCAGATACATATAGTCTGCCGCCTGTTTTTGCTAGAAAGGAAGTTTACATAACCAAATTAGAAGAAAGAATTTACCCTGGTGAGCCATTAGTATCATGTATTGAGCGGCAAATAAATTCCATTATAATCATTTACTGACATAAGTAATAACTAAACAGCTCACAAGATTCTTTGAACGCTACTAAAGCAAATAGACCATTGAATTTTCTATTAGCAAAAAGTATAGCTTGAAGCAGGTTTTTAACCTTCTAGTTTTAGTTTTATTTGGAGCTGAGACACTGGAGATATTCGTTTAACTAGAGTTCAGCAAAAAGCCATCAGCCAAAAAATAAGAAAAAACTATAGAAGTAACTAATTGAATGAGTTCAGTTTGAGAAGAAGTAATGTTATAGATCAATGAATAATGGAGATGAAACCGACAATTCAAAACATAGTAAAAACTAATGATTAATTTTGGAGGATAAGCTATATAAAAGGTACATACAAGCACTTGATGTACTACAACACATTGATTAATAACCAAATCAAGTATATAATGTGACGAGAAAACTCCAAATTTATCCTCGAACAATATGTCAAGATTCCCACCTTACACTTTACACTGAAAGGATAGGGAATATATATAGATATATATATATATATTGCATCACGTTGAAAATGTTGTAAACCTCTAAAAGTTGGAGGAAACCTCCTTATATAGTTTTCTGAGTAACAATGTAGAGTAATCTTATAATGTTTTGAAACACTCTTGATGTTTCACTACGTCTTACTTTTTCTCTAGATTGTTCCAGATAGTTTTCACTTTTCTCATACTCTAGAACATTCTGATAAATCCTTCATATTCTTACATTTTTTTTTTTAGAAAATTCTCAAAGATTCTCTTACTTCACAACAAAAGAAGATTTGTTGAATGAATTGTTAATAAGTTTGTTGCTTAAGTTTTTAAAATTTTCAGGACTTTTATCATTATGTCAATGTTCAAAATATTACTTCATTTCACATGTTATTTGATAATCTCTTATGTTTACATATGAAGTTTACTTTAAAACAACATGAAATTCCTTTCTTTTATCTTTTTCTCTTATAATGTACCCATTTTCTACTAAATTTACAAAAAATATTATTAACTCAAGTACAAAATCATACTGTTGATAGTTTCAGAGTACTCTGTTATATGTTACAAAGTTAAACGGTTGTCAAAATTCCAGTTACAAGTATATGATAAAAATTCCCAAAACAAAATATAAGAACTACTTAAATTTGTCAAATATGCTTATATCATCAACAATAATTTTACTTAAATCATTTGAGATTACTTCATTAGTCAATTTATCTTTATTACTGTTACCCCTTCCCCTCTTTTTTAAATTGTATCTCCATTTATCTTGAGAAGAATTCCAGAGGAATTCACAGCAGCCTCCTTAATTAAATAAGGATTCTACTTAGTCTTGTCTTCTTCATTTCTTCTGAAATTTTCTTCTCCAACTACTAACCATTCAAATTTGCTATAAAAAGAGGCGGCTCTCCTATTTTTCATATGATTATTTTATTCAAACATAACTGATGGTTAAATTCAATCTTAGTAGATACTTTATGACCATCATTTAAGTTTGTTGATTTTTTCCGGTCATATTTTAGAAAGCTCCCAAAGATTTTGCCAAAGTACATTTTGCTTACAATGATGCAATAGTCTTACCTGATTACAGTACCTTTAACTTTCTGGAACTCTCTTTCAAAATACTTTTATTCAACTGCTATTAGTATATTCTTTTAACTTGTTGCTCAAAAGTTCCCTTTGAAATATTAGATTCGATATTAACAACTCTTTATTGAAAAATATAATGCTTACAATTTAATTATCACTAACTGCTTACCATTTGCTTACCATTTACTAGAACCTTATTGCTTATTTCTTATGACATGTTGATGACATGTTTATGTGACTAGGACACACTTGTGTGATCAAGTCAATCTTTGTTACGTACGTTACAGAAAGTTCCATCCCGTTAATTTTATGTATTATCATGTCGTCTATTCTCTTATGAATTTTCTAGTCATTTATTTTTCCACAATTACTTGCCACCAAAATTACTATAAATATAGGTTGACTTTCACATTTATTTTATACAACAACTCTAATATGTTTACCATCGCTTACAAATAAAATAGTAGAAGCCCAAAATTCTATACTCTTGAGTAATGAAATACAGTCATAAAGGCTTTTAATAAGAAAATTATAATCAACGCATAGTTCTCATATAAATTGGATTAAAGTCGTAGAAAATAAAACAAAGAGGAACATAATGTTAGGTTTGAAGAATCTAACTAGCATTATATTAAGTTTTGACGTATGGAGGGATAATTAACAGTCCTTGCAGAGCAGCTTTAGAGATAACAAAAGTTGATGGACTTTGTTACATTGTGCTATGATTGCAAATTTGAAAGGGTTAGAGCTGAAATATCATTATAAATTAATTTGTAATGTGTAAACATAGATTTTAAATCAACACCAGGGATTGAAGTTACTTTCTTACATTGAGGAAGGAACTATTGAGCAACCTTTCATAGTTATATTACTGAAATCTCTATAAATGAAGTCAATATAGTCAATTCATAATAGTAAACTTTCGGGAAACCGTAATTAGTATATAAAATTTTCCTGTTTTAATATATTGTTCAATAATCCCATCCAATATATAAGAAACAAGCTGCTGGTAAATTTATATCTCAATTTCTGAACCAAACATTAAGATGAAGTTGATTATTGGATTTCCAAAATTATTCTGAGGGATAACTATTTGCAGAATCAGATCTGACAACACCAAAATTTGGAAGTCTGATAATTGAAAATTCATAATTAAATGAAAGAAATGGCCATCGATGTTCCGTTTGGGTGTGGGCTCTTTGTTGAAAATTAATATAAAGGAAAATAGTTATATATTTAATTTTCAAACAAATATTTCACTCATAAGAGAATGTGGCCAACATTTCAAATGACTCTAAATTGCTGGTAGTGGTTTAATTGCTGATAGTCTATCAATTGACGCCCCTTCTTCTTCGGGTAACAGAGCTGGATCTAATCCCCTCTATAATCCTCCTTTAGAGCAGATCGAAGTTCAATTTTCTTCTTTCATTATTGATAATTCTGCTTTTCTTATCCCTCCACAAAATTTATTGAAGAGAGAGAGAGAGATACCGAATAATGTTGTTTCTTTCATAAATGGTAATAGAGTTTGCATAAATGAGCTTTTGAAGACAGAAAAACAGATAGCTAGATTTGTTCCGAATTCTATACACAGCTTTTGAGTAAAGTAATAGTTGCATGTATCCCATAGAAACTAAAAATCAATCAAGTCAGTCAAGTCAATACAAAAAAATTTAATTTTTATTGTCTATAATTATAGCCCAGTGCCATCATCGAAACATTGTACGGTACATCAAGGAATTATTTAAATTTTGATTAAGTTATCAGAAGATAAAAGAGAGCTTTACTTTTGATTGTTAAATGAAGATTTGAAGAACAATTTTTAACATTCAAAAAAACTATTGTACCATTTCGATAAATGAATATAGAGCTGTGAATTGAGCTTCTTCAGTTCAGTTTTTACTATCATTACCCACCCACTAATTCAATTGTTGACTTCAATAGTATCAAATTCTCTGCTCTGACCCCTGACGACTTAAAATCATAGGAACGTGGTCTATAATATTTAGTTTTATCTATTATTTAATCCTTTTTAAAGTGAAAACTTTAACATTATAAACTCGGAACCTCCCCATTAATACCACATAATAAAGAATTTAAAATAATCTGCGAAAGAATTGAACAAACCTTACGAGATAATCAAGAAACTAGTATTATTATTATTTGTGAAAGCTGATTCTGATAGTAACAAAGCTCATGCATGTATTAGCTTCCAAAAACAAATACATTTATATCACATTTTAATAAACAATTTTTAAGCCTACTAATTAATAATGATCACTAATTTTTTTAAATGGATTCTGAAAATGCAATTTTGAACGTTAATTTGAGTGGTCCTGTTTAATTTGTAAAGTTATCCAAGATTTAATTAAAGAAACGATATTAGTCGTTTGCTCAAACTCACTGATCTTGGTAAAATAAAATTTACAAACGCATCCCTCAACCACTTTAGTACTTACTATCATCTCTAACATAAGCTGATAGATCAGTCAAAATTCACCAATGCTAGTAGGTGAACGTGGTTATAGTTCACAATTTATTGAGCCAGGAGGTAGTTCTACTTCTTTTCAAACTCCTATCTGTTTCAAGAAACAGTTTGATATTTAAAATTATTGAAGTATGTGTTAATTCGTCTTATACTTCTATATGTTTGTTGAATAAGAGAAGCTTTTTCTTAGCACTTAAACTAACTATCCACCAAATTTAGCTAACAGTACTGCTGGATTAGCTAGTTTTTAGAAGGGGGGCAGGGCAATACAGTAATGGGCTTGATCAGTGTCCCATTCTGTCTAGAGCATCACTGTATTTTGACTTCATGACCACCTGCATTCATTGATTGAGAGAGCCTTGATGGAATTCATAATAAATTTGAAAAGATTGGAGATGTAAAATTAGTTGATGTTAAAAATTATAGTTTAGCAAGCAGAATGAGAGCTAAAAAAGATAACAAAAAAAAAGTAGAATTTGTCCCGGTTTAAAGAAAATAGTAATTAATATCATGTGGTTGTTATATTAAGTTTACTTTGAAACTCTTTTTTTCAAGCTTATTATTTACTTTTTTTGATATGATTAATCCTATATATATTGGTGAAAATAACGAATCTTAATAATTAATTGGTACAGACATTGGCTTTTATATTTTCATTCAACATCGTATCTTTAACTTTATATTTTATTTTTTATGACGGGATTGGGATTGAGTTGCATGCATGTGGTGGAAACTCAGGAAACCATTAAAAGTGTGAAATTTGTTCTACGATACTCATAGCTTCATTATGTTTTTAATCAAATCATTTAGCATTATATTAGTCAAAGTGTATTAATTGGATCATTAGAAACTCTAGCCATTATCTCATATATATCAACTATTACAAATTGATTTTCATTATAATTACTACCAATTTTTAGAGAGAATTCCAGAACATTTTGCTACAAACCTATTTTTCTATAATGACATACAATGATGTTTTTAACAATTGATATTACAACACTATTCTTTCTTAGAATTATCTATGTATTTCTAAGATCAATCGTCAAACAATCCCGAACATCCTAGTTGATATCTGGTTAATACTTTGACCTTTCCTATCATAGAATTAGTTGCTGCCAACAGTCAAGATCCCTAGTATCTTTTTCCCTTTTTCTTACAGCACATTTTTTCATTATTAAGTACTGCTTGATCTGTTTTTTTTACTATAATTTGTATAACTCTAATATAGTTCAAGCGTCTATAAATCCAAAATTTCATAAAACAACATTCTTTACTACTCCTAACGTATATCTTAATAACTTCATCACTAGCGAACAAGCCGTTGGTTTTAACTAAACCTTTCAAAGCTGAAACTGGAAATGAATATGGGTGGTATGTATATCCCTAACTCTTTCAGTACTTTGATGGTAAAACCACTTTTTTTGGAATCATACCAAACAGCAAAATTCAGTTTCAACTCTCAGCATTATCCTCCTTTCTTAATGAATTTTGAGCAGTTTTACAATCTTTGATAACCAAAGCTTCATCAGGGTCCCCTCCCCCACTATGTTAAAAATGTTTCATCTTGGAGTTTATGTTTAGTGAGCTCGTCGTGTAAACTGGTCAGATTTCGTGGAAAATCCCATAGCACCTTGGAACTTTCAAAGAGGGGTTTCCCCATTAACTTTGAAAACTCTTTATAATTTAGTTTGGTTTTTTTAAGTTAATGAGCTTGATTAATACAAATTTCATCGTAAAGATTTTCATTATGATTTCAGGGAGCTTGGCTGATTTCTCACCTTAATTGGTAGACGAAGTAAAATATTCTAACAAGCACTCCACTCCGCAATGCTCATCACTAACTCATAAATCAATTATTTAATCCTTTGACACAGATTCTATCTCCGTCATTACTTGATCAGCTTCAAAACTGGTAAAACCAACACGAAATTTTCAGCAACGTAAGTTTAATGATTGATTACCACAAGCAAGCAGGATTCTAAACTTCTCGTGATTATCAGGATTGATGGGAAGTCAAATATAAATGAATTATAACAAAAAAGAAATTGGCATCATTCATAAAGATAAGCAAGGTCTGGAGAACCAACGAAGCTGGTTTAGATTACTGTTCGATATTTGATTTCACAAATTATGTAAATTATTTTAATAGAGCAGAGGCGCTTCAATTCAAAGAACATGATTGGAAGAGGTAGTAACTTTTAAGTCTGAGAAGAAAAAGTAATTTATTGAATAGGAAGAGAAATAAGGATAATCAAGGGTATTTAAAAGTAATTCTTTGATAAACATAGAATTGCACATATAGTGGATAACCCAAACCAAGTCTTTCTATCAACTAAAAGTAGCTCACAAATGAAAACTCACAGAACCACACTAATCTTAACAACGTGTTTGAATTCAATAGAATAATAAGTTTACTATCACAAAAATCTGCGAAGAATAACATTTACCTCTTCCATAGTGGTAATAATATTTAGATTATTGAAGATCAATTTGATGTTAATATTTTCACCACGCTTCTACAGTAAAATGCATCCTTGTTTACTCGTAATTGATCAAACAATTAGAAGAAGAACGGTTTTCAGTTTTTTTACTAAATATTAACAGTCATAAAATAATGGTTTTTAAAACTTTATAAATCTTATCAGCAAGTTTGTCACCAGAATCTTAGCGAAGTCAACAGATTTCTCAATATCATCGGTACTTTAATAATATTGAGAATATGAAAGTTATGTTGTTTAGTTACAATTTGCTCAGTTTATCAATTTTGCTCGTAGTCAAAATTATCTACAAAATAAATCATCGGCTTGGTAGAAATAATTTTTATGATAGCTAAGCTGGATCTTGAAAATTAGAGTGAAGAGACTAAACAAGTTAGTATAATTTTCAAAGGTATAACATTTATCATTGTTATCATCATAATATCAAGGGTTATATTTACTAAATATAATCATTTACTTATTTAATTATTTTTGTCAACCTCCTTCTTTTTGTATCAATTCAAGTTGCTGAGAGCCAATTTATTTTAAATATTTCATTTTCTCCTGAGAGTCCAATGAAGAGGATGATGGTCAATTTGTGATCCAGGGTACTAGGGAAAGATTAGCTCTACTCTCCAAATAACTCTTTCATTTCTCAGAAGGTTGTTAAAACTTATTACATATTTCTGAAAATCAAACTTTTAAATGTTGATCTAGAACAAATTTATTAATGTACGTTAGATTACTCCAACTTTTCCTATTATAAAGCTAACCGATACATATCATAACCTTCGGTTCCCAGCTTCCACTCTTACAAGCAATCTCTTTTTCTCATTATAATTACTGTCTATGATCTCTTACCTTCTCTAATCTATCTAACTTTGAATATGATTCATGTCTCTACAGCCAAACCATATAAAATAATAGAAGTGCGTGCCACCTGAACACTTTATACCTTTTTTTTATCTGAAAATCAAAAGAGTATAGTTGTATTACCATTCAACAGTAGTTATTAGAAGGTACTTCTATGAAGGGAATGTGCTCTACTTACTTTACCAGTCATATCTCACTCAGTGTTTTTTTAAAAGTCAATTTTTGCAACAATTTCTCATTTCACAATTCGTATCTCTATATTCCAAATCAAAAATTTGCAATAAATAACTATATTGTTAGTAAAAGGTAAGATTTCTAAGAGTTTTCATCAATAAAAAAGTTAAACTAAATCTAAATGTAAGCTGCTAAATTATTATAACAATTGAAGGAAATAAGAAAATCACCCCCATAGTAAAATTTTGACGAGTAAGTAGAAAAGAACATCTAAGACGAAAGGAAAAAGACCTAACTAATTGAGATATTTAAGTAAGCAAGTGTGCTTGTTGTGTGAGCTCTTTTAGATCTCCTTGAAAATAAGTGAAAATAGATTTGTAGTTGATATAAGGAAATGGTTAAAGCTGACCCTTTTTTTGACTTGATTATTATTATAAAATGATTAATTATACAGTTTTTTTAAACAAAGAAACTGAAAACAGAATTAGAGATACTGGCAACTTTCATATGTATATAAACAATCGACTCAAATATAAAAAAAATAAATACAAAAAAAATAGTCTTTCGTAGAAAATGTATCAAATCGTATAATTTTCAGCTGTTTTACCTACAGATGTGAATCATATATTAAAGAAATTCCAGACCACCTTAAAATACTTCATACATAAGATACCTATACATAGAGGGAGAAAAAAATTGTGAAAAGAAAAAACAATTCTAGTAAAAAGTGTAGAAAGAATAAAATTCTCGAAGATATCTCATTGGTGAATATGCTTTAGTAGCTCATTGTTTTTATTAACTTTTATAATATCCCTATTTGGAGCTATATAGTTTACAATTTTCTCATAAGGGATCGATCGGACTTGATCTTTACTCTAATATTCTTTGTTAATTTTTTGTATATTAAAATCTTGTTCATGTAGACACTTTTCAATTAGCTACATTCTATATGTTCAATACCTTAGATACTTTCAGTAATATTAAAATGTACTTCATTTTTGGAACTGTAAATTATCGTGTGAAATTGTGCTCAGATCTAGTTTGTAATATGTCAACTTTAGACGAATGAGTTTAAAAGGAGAAATAAGAGTTACAGCCAATCTTGAGAATCAATTTATTGAGTAAAAAGGCCCGCTGGTAATATTTGGTTATCTGACAGTGCGACAACAGTTAGCAAATTGAACCCTCTCAAACTTCACATCACTAAAATATAACCTGTATAAATCTATTACATATATACAATTTCTCATAAAAAATTTTACTCCTTTGATCAAGCTCCCTTCAATAAGTTACCCATATCTCAACAATGACAGCTTGCCAAAGAGTGTGGGAATCTAAGCCACAACATAGTTTATCATATATTGATACAAGTCTATGAGTATTATGTTTATGTGTTACTTACAATTTGCTTATATCATAATTACAAACTTTTTTTGCCTATTAATAATCAAAAAATAGAGTTGTATTAAAATTTATTAGTTTTATATACTACCTGCAATCAACTGAATTCATTTGATAAAAAAAAACAAGACAATTTGCCGAGAAATGATTGTTGCTAATATCTTTGGTCTAATAGATCATTCTTTTCTCCTTGGTCACTTGATTGAAGCTCTTGGGTTATGGGGATCTGGAAATTCTCATCCCAAAAGATTAATTTCTAGATAGTGAATGTCTTAGTTCATTTTTCTATCATGATCTTTCGTATTATTAAAACTTCCAGAGCAAATAATGAATTCAATACTTATCGAATCAACAATTTAGCTGAATGGTATTATTATCAATCAATAGAGATTATATGCAGGCCTCCTGTTTATCTCATCAGAATGGTACTGTAGAAGCTTCAAAAGTTTTAGTCCAAATTAAGCTAACTTAAAATTGAAAGCCACCAATGTTGTTATTCCTTGTGCTTTTGATTTTACAACCGATCATGCTATTTTTTATTTGCATAGCTCCACCAATAGTAACTCAAAGAGTAATAATATTGCTGGTGTACACTCTCTGGGGTTTAATGGAAAAATAGTTTTGGTAATTCTGGATTCAATTTTCAAAAGATTACTTGTTATCAAAAATCAGACATTAATGGGTTGCTTCTTTTTAAATAAACTGATATAACCGTTACGCAAAATGAAATAGCATAATAGTCTAACGAATTATGTTATTGTTCCGAATGGTGTTGGGAATGATTCATTGAAATTTGTTGAAATGATAGTTCTAGTATGAAAAATATTCCTTTCATGACGAATTTGATGCTGAATGAAATAAGAACAGTTATTCATTGAAAAAACTTGATGGCAAAGTTTCCAACAGAAGCAGAATCTGATTTTCATACAACAACTTACACTTCTTCCGTCTAGTAAGTTTTTTAACTGATCAGTTTTTCTTTAACAGTCTTTGTAACTATTATTCCAACAGATTTTACTTTTGTGTTTTAACTTATTGTGTTTTTAATTTTTTACATGGTTTCCTGTTGGCTTTTCTTCTACGTTCTCTCCTTGAACTTTATCTCCTACTTAGTTTTATTATCATCCCTTCATCAGCAGTAACAAAAAATTCCTTTATTCCCTGTTGAAAAGGGAGTCTCTTATTGATCTACCTGACTCTTATAATGTATCTTTAATATTACAAATACTTGCTCAGCATTGAAAAGGTAAAAAGAGCACTATTATAGCGTTTTTAAAGTATTGAAGTTTTGTGTTGAGTGAAGGAGGTTAATACTTTAATTCTGTTTCGTTTCTTGATTCTGGACAAATCTCCTAGAAAACAACATTATTGGCTAGTTGGTCAAAAATTATTAGATAAAATTAAGGTCTGCCCTACAGGTGCTTAGCAAATGACTTGCTAAATCAATCCCTTGGTGCTGTTTGAACCAGGCCTCTATCATGAGTCAATACATTGGCATATGGGACAACTGGCTACGTCTGCTGCATTATGTGGAAATACTGACTACACATTATGTCAAGCCTCCTGCAATAACACCTACTCCCACCACTGGTGTTGCATGGAAACTTAGCAAGGGATTCACACGGTCTAAATCAATCTTCAGAAATTTAGTATACTACTATATATTTCCGATGTTTTGATAATGAAATCTGGCTTATTTGTTATTTTGCTTTAACCAGGTTTGTTCTATTCAAAAGATAAAGTTAGTGGTTTACAGGTTGATGATTTGATTGTTATTGCTGCTTCTAGAGAAATTTCTAATAAAGCTTGACTGAATTTGTAACCATTCAAAATGAAGATTATGGGTGTGTTGTTTTATTGGGTGTCACTAACTTAAAAATTGAGTTCGATTATAATTCTACTAATATCGAACATTGCAAATAACATTCCACCTGCTGCTTCAACTTAACGGTAATTCTCTCTCCCTTTGCCAAGTAGCTTTTTGTTCAATATTTCAATAGGACTGAACAGAATAAATCAAGAATTGAATTTTAAGATTGGTGATTTAATATTTGGTATTTAGCATATTATCGTTTAGATACTGTTTTTTTTAATATTTCTTTTTCAAACAAAGCTTAAAAATATTTTAAGTCAATTATTAATTTGATTCAATAATAAAATTAATTGTATATTATTAAAATCAAACTGTCCAATGTTAATCTAGAGCAATCTTATTAATAATGTGCGGTTAAATGCTCTTGACTTTTCTTATTACAGAACTAATGATGCATATCATACAGTCAGCCATCAGTTCCCGGCTTCCAGTTTTGCGACCTTCATCTCCTTTTCTCGTTAAAACTACCGTCTGTGATATAACTTTAGTATAAGTTAAAGTTTCTACATCTGAACCCGTATAAAGTAACAAAACTTTGATTAAATCAACAGCCACGAAAGAAAGACTCACTTGAAAGCTGCTTTATGAAATCTCTCATTACATAATTATTATTAAAACAATATGAAAACCTATTTATGATAAAACGATGTTTGTATAACTGGTTTTTGATTGATAAGATCTTTGATTAATTGATGGCTGCTGAAGAGAGAGTAGTTCAAGGTAAGTTAAAAAATTGATGGTGTCAAAATCGGCACGATTGGTGATGCAGATTTTGTAATATAATTGATAATCAGATTAACTGAAAGTTCAAACAAAACAAAAAGTCATCAAGGTTAAATGATATCGATTTCACAATAATAAGTGTTGCTGCTATTTTGACTAGTAGGCCTTATAATAATACTACTTTATCAAACATAAAAAAGCACCCATCCCCATTGGTAAAATCATATGTTCTGATTTTCATATGTTCCATCTCGAAATCAAAATATTGCCTCTATCAAAATTCATAAATATTTTCATAATCATTCATATAAGGATATAGGACTTATTATTGTGATCAACTGATAGATTAATTGGATGACTCCAAGTATATTTCTCTTTTCTTTCCGTCAAAAAGATCAACAATTCTGGCTTTTGAAACAGACCTTTACTACCGAGATTAAACTCCATCTGAAATTGGCACAACTCGTTACGGTTATAACAAATATATTTAGCGACTAAATAATTGTGTGATTACCACCTTTATACTGACAAGCAGTCAAAGACTGTAAATCTATTTTGGTATATGGTTTAAAATTAAAGGCTTAAGAGTTATTATGTTAGTTCATGTGCCTGCGCACCCAATAATGTAGAAGTGATTAATCTTTTCAATTGATTATGTTCCGTCCTTTTTATCTATGGTTCCTTTATTGGAACTTAACCTTTGATTATAAATCAGAAAAGCCCGCTATACTATAATTCAACTAAATTAATTTCAGCTAAATCAATGATCTATTCAATTGAGCTCTTTCAAAAATCTTTATCCTGTTAAAATGCCAAACCCAACTCCTGAGCCAGTATTGAAGGGTTATCTTCAACAACAAAACGGATTTGGATAATGCCAAAAGAAGATTTCAAAACTTCCCTGAGGAAAATTCAAGAAGCCTTGGAAAGTATTCTTAGTAGTATAGTAGTGGCCTTCCCAAGAACACACTGTATCCTCATGTTGTAGGTGACAACCTTCACAACCTTGGATTGTGATGATACCTCTCACTATCATCAATGCCATTTGATCAACAATTATGTTAGAGTTTTATAGATTGTAGAAGATAACAAGTCAAACAGTAATTATAATAGAAGGAGATGGGGTTGTCAAAGCGGAAGCTGAGAGTCGAAGGTATGATCTGCAGCGATTAATTCTATATAATAAGAAAAGTCGGAGAATTAACTGGAGATTTAATAATATTGTTCCAGAATCAATATTAAAATAGCTGCTTTTGAGAATGTATAATTAATTCAAATTCTGGCCTGTTGAAAATTTAGATACATTGTGATTAAAAAATGTTTGTTTTTTATCTCATCCTTGTAGTGAAGATATGGTTCAATCAAAATACGAGAAGTGTGAGAGAGGATCGATTTTTTATTTGCTACCCCAGAATTTTAAAATTATGGGCTTCTAGTATTTAATTTGTAATCGATAATTAATTTTAGAATAAGTATATAAAATAGATGGGAAAGCCAACCTATATTTATTGTAATTTTGGTGGCAAGTAATAGTAGAAAAATAAATGACTAGAAAATTTCATAAGAGAATAGACGACATGATAATACCTAAATTAACGGGATAGAACTTTCTGTAACGTACGTAACAAAGATTGACTTGATCACACAAGTGTGTCCTAGTCACATAAACGTGACATCAACATGTCACAAGAAGTAAGCAAGAGGTAACAATAAAATGTAATTGATTTATATGCAGCAGGTTATAACATCAATAAGCAATATGGTTCAAGTAAATGGTAAGCAGTATATTTTTTCAATACACTCCAACAAACTTTATTACCTCATAATTGATAATAAGGTTTGACAAGAAACAGCATCAAGATTGCTGGTTAACATATCACTAACATTGTTTTTGGTATTGACATAATGAGGATAAATTCTTTTTCCTTCTATTTCAGATCTGATGTAGTGAAACTTGATATCAATGTGTTTGAAACGATTATGCTTTGATTTGTGGTTAGCAAGAGATAAAGCAGATATATTATCACTAGCAAGCTTGAAATCACTGATGTTGAAATTTAATCTCTCCCAAAAAATTCTTAGCATACTTACCACATTTTGAACTTTCAGTAATAGCCATATATTCAGCTTCAGTTGATAATAAAGCAATTACCCTTTATTTTTGGGATTTTCAATTGATCAAATTATTATCAACAAAAACCATTAAACCGGCTTGAGAATATCTATTAGTATCACCAACGCTAGCCCAGTCAGAATCAGTCATAAGAACCAAGTTTAAGTCATTTTTTAATTTTCAGAATTCAACTTTTTCAACAAATTTGTTTTTGTCATATTCATAAAATGGTCTAATAGGCATACTAGTTTTAGCTTTGTCTTTTTCAATATTGAAATATTTTGATTGACAAACATAATGAATAATTCTAGTAGCAGCATTAAGCTGATTTCTCTTGGGACCACCCACAAAATATCTTGATAATCCTGAAATGTAGAAACTAGTATCATAAAGAAGAGTATTGGCAAGATACTAACATACATCAATGATGATATTTGAAGCATCAAAGAACATACCAGGCTCCCTAACACTATTTTTCAAACCAGCTTTACCCAAAATATCTGAAATAGTATTGAACCATTGACGTGTAGCGCCCCTGCTTACGATCATTAAGAGCTATTCTAAGTAACCAACATTTGAAATTAGCATCAGCATCATAACCTTCAGGAATTTGACAATAGAGAGGTACATCCAAATCAGTATTTAAGAAAGCATTTTTAGCATCCATTTTGCAAATTTTCCAGCCATTCTTAGCAGCTAAAGGTAAACAAGTTCTAATAATTTCAAGCAGAACCACAGGATTGAAAATTTAATCAAATTCTTCACCAGGAGTTTGTTAATCCTTTGACAACTTAAACGTGCATGAATAGCTTGCTTCCAGTGTTCAGATTGATCAGATTTCAAAGATTGTTTGTAAGTGTTTGGAATAACATACTTATTTTTATCAACTAATAAATAATATTCATAATCATCAGAATCACTATCAGAATAGGAGCACCAGTAAGCAACAATTGATTTTGAGTTTTTGCTTCAATGAATTCAATACCTTATGAAGCTTGATTATTTTCAACTGGAGTAACTTTAAGTTTTTTAGTTATTAATTCAAAATCAGAATCACTATCAGTATCATCAACTTTTTCATAAGAAAATTTGTCAACCGCTTTTGACGAAGGATTGGCACTCTCAACAGAAATCTTTTCAATTTGACGATCTCTTAACGTTCTTTTCGTTAAGGATAAATAGCATTTTTACTAATTATAAAATTATGGGCTTCTATTATTTTGTTTGTAAGCAATGGTTAATATATTAAAACAATTATATAAAATAAATGGGAAAGTCAAACTATATTTATAGTAATCTTGGTGGCAAACAATTGTAGAAGAATAAACGACTATAATATTCCATAAGAAAATCGGTGACATAATAATACTTAAAGATAACGGGACATTAACATATCATAAGAAATAAGTAGGACGTAACAGTAAAATATAATCAATTCATATGCAGCAAGGTTATAGCATCAATAAGGTTCAAGTAAATGGTAAGCAAATGATAAGCAGTAAGTAATAATTAGCATTTAATCTATCATAATCATCTGCTTTTGCAGCAACATGACTACCAAAAGAGCTTCCAGAACCTTCAAAATAACCAAAACCACTTCCTCCAATGGAAAACTCATTATCATATCCAAAAAAATGCTTTTAATATTATTAACAAAGAATTTTTGCTTCCGGTTATAATTGTAACAAATAATCTCACAACTAAACGTTGACAAAGGACCAGGCTTATTTTCTCTTTCAAACAAGATTTCATAAGGAGTGCCAGCTTAGATTTTCTTTGTCTTTTCTTGAAGAATCTTATTGATATTTTCAGTTTCACAACTTTGAAAAGAATTATGTGGTGCAGTTGTTAATTGGATAATTCCTTTATCATTGAAGTAATCATTCAAAATATTGGTAGCAAATTCATTAACAGATTTAAAGTAAACCAGTTTATTATTGAATCTCAACATATTGATAAACTTGTTAACAATATTCATAGTTTCAGTGGTAACTTGATATATTGACTAGCACGGTCGGAAATAATAAACACTCAACAATCTTTGATTGGACCAACTAAATCAACATGCAAATTTGCAATCTTTCTTTGATGGTTTACCAACTTTTTTACTAATTTCGTATTGACAAACAGCACAACTATCAATAACATCTTTAACAGCTTTGGTAGAATAATTTCCATTGATAATGTGAAGAGTTGAAGCAGAATCCTTAATAAACTCAAAAGGCTCGTCAGCATGATAGCATTCATTGATATGACCAGATTCTTCAACAAACATATTCTCATTTTTTTGTTCTTAATCATCCTCAGATTAATAATCCAGAACATCATCAATTGGATTCTCAACTAAAAATGTTTCATCTTTAACTAAAGAAGAATCATTGTTTTGAAAGAAGCCAGCAATTTCTTTATTTTTGGATAGTTTCTTAGTTGTCTTGGTTAATGCATCCAATACTATAGCATTAACATCTTCTTCGCTGGTAAACTTCGCAAAATAAAGCAGCACAAATACTATCTTTTCTTGATAATTGAGCAAGTACAAATATTTGATCACAATTTTGCAGTAAGGGAAATAATAATTGATAATGATTGTATATTCTTGAACGGATTTGAAATTGTCAACTTTATGATATTTTTTCAAGAAATAACGATATAGATCTATCGTTTCATCTGAACTTAAGATATCATAATCATTCTTAATTTGAGCAAACTATCTAGCACCGTCAGAACTAGCTTGATCATAATCACTCAAGAACTATTTTAAAAATTTAGCAAATAAAACATTTTTTATTACCCAAGATATATTGGTTGGAAATTTTCCTACTTCCTCATTGGAAAATCTAACAGCATCAAAAAGTGCAGGATTAAAAGTATTACCAACATATAAAAATGTAAAGTATTGAACAACTAACGGATATTAACGATCATCTTTGAGTTTTTGGTCATCACCAATACTACTAAAACCAAGGTTAGCTATAATGCCTTTTGCTTGATCGTAGCTTATACCTTTTTTAATGTGATATTTTATTGTTTTATTTTAATTTGGTGATAATAATAATACAGTTAATAATAATAATACTGTTAATAATAAATATTGTGTGACCAAGTCTATCTTTGGTACATTCCAGAAAGTTCTATCGCATTATCTTTGAGTATTATTATGTCATCAATTTTCTTATGGTATATTATAGTCGTTTATTCTTCTACAATTGTTTGCCACCAAGATTACTATAAACATAGTTTGACTTTCCCATTTATTTTATATAATTGTTTGAATGCATTTTTACTAACGCTTACAAGTTAAGTAGTAGAAGCCCATAATTTTAATAGGTAAGCATTAAGTGATATTAAATTGTTCGCAGTATTTTTTTCAACAATTTCAAATAACACTTAAATTTAAATTTCTGGAACTTTGGACATGGTTAAATTCATTCTCCTCAAAAACTTCCTTGATTTTATCTAAAAGGTATCTAAAAAGTAACTTCATTCTGAAAGTGATTGTTCTAAATAATTCATCAGTCTCAACATTACTAAAGTTGTCTTTGTTGTTGAGATCAGCATAACTAAGGACAGTATTGACATCCCTTTTATTCAGTTGAGCTAGCAACATGTATTTCCACACATTTTTCATATCTGAAAAATAATTAGTATTATCTGGGTTTTGTCTGAGCAATTCCAAGCCTAATTCTTGAATACCCTAAACTCCGTGAATTTGTTGAATATTTCTAATGTAAGTTTTAAAGATGCGTATTTTAATTGGTCTAAAACGCCAAAGTTTTTTTTAATACGAACAAACAACTTAGCACCATTAGCTTCCTGATAACTTTCAAAAAAGGAGCTTGATAATTTGGCATTCAAAACGATTTTAATAATCAATGAAAGTTGTTTGGAAAGCTACCAAGATCATCTTCAGTAACAAATCTAGAAGCATCAAAACTTTAGGGTCAAAAGCACCAGCATCATTGTATTTAGAATAACAACGAGCAAAGGATAGCAATGTCCATGTTTAAAAGTTTCATTATCAACAATATTTGAAAGTTCTACAAGGTGAATGATAGATTGAGCATCATCAATTGTGATATTTTGTTAAACAGAATACATCTTCAATAAAATAGTCTATGTAATTGAAAAAAAAATAAAAATTTATGACAATTATTTTTATGATAATCAAACAGTTTTGAGAAAAAGTTCCGGAAAAGGTGAAGATGATGTGTGTGACACGTGGAATTTTCTGGAGTCAAAAAATATCACATGATAGATCACGAGATGCTTTTTTTTGAATTTGTGTCAAAAAAACTCAAAGGCTTCAAAACCTTTAAGGGATGGTGAATTACGATCAATAAATAGTTCAAATTAAATGCTGATCCTCAAGAAGCACATAAGGTGATTGACTGATGATGAGTTAAGCGGAGTTTCGGTTTTTTTTATTGTATTGTTCCGAGAAACTGATATTTCTGACTCCAAAATTTTGAAATATGCTGTGTGTTTTTGTAAATTATAATGAAAATCATCTATTAGGATCTTTAACAACTATTACTGAGTCAAAAAATTCATTAAAACTGTCAAAAGGTTCTTTTTTTTTAAATGTTAAGTTGACCCAATGACTCATTCCAAAGAGTAAAAATTGTTTTGATAATTAATTGTTAACAGGAGTTTAATGGTTTTTTGAGTACCAAACTAATAATTTGGATCGAATAATTGAGCCATATCTTTTTGAAACTGATAGTTTTTGACTAATTTATATCTCTTTGCTGTCTGAAAACACTAATTTCAAGGTGACACTACAAATGTGATATTTTTTGGCACTGGCCTGGGCTCCAAGCTTGTTTTTACCATCAGTATTTATCATCAAATAATCATTGCTGTCCTTGATAATTACAAATCCGTCATAATTAACTTGAGATATCAGGGCGATGCTGTCTGTTATAGTAAGACTCCCGCCTCTCACCACGAAAGGAAACGTACTGAAAGAGTTTTTCTTGTTATTGGCAATATCGTTGGGACTGAAAAGCTCAAAATAAATTAGCATTAAAGAAAAAAAAATTCAAACGAACATAAATAGAATGATAAACTTATTTGAACATGGATGGTTTTTTGAATAATCAAACAACTGATATGTTTTTTTCAATCGATACTTTTTGATAATCTCGAAAAGATTTCAAAATTGTTTTTCAAAATTTATAATTTGTTACATTTTTAAATCACTAAAAATCCAAAAAAACATCAAAGAAACTCCCATCTTACTGATGAGATTTTGATTCACTATTCAAAATAATATTCTGTGAGTTTACCAAACTTTTTAGATCAGTTTGAGTCTTTATAACTCACCCATCTTGTTTACTAATTATTCATCTGTTAAACTTGAGTCAGAAAAATCTATTACAATAGTTTTGATGAAATCAGTTAGCAGGATCATATGGCTCCAATACTAGTTCGGATTCTGAATCAGTCTAGCCTGAATTAATAAGTAAGTTTGAGGCAAAAAGTTGTACAGCAAAATACTAAACATATTTTTATTTTTCATCAATAACATTTTTTGAGTTATATTTTTACACAAAATAGTTTAAAAATCATAATAAATTTATAGTTAGTGATTTGTTATCATAAAAAAAAGAGCTACTTGTGTTTGTAAGTTCTCTTTGTTTTCAGTCAATTTAACATTTGTTATGTTTGGGTCATTTCTTGCAGACACTAATGTTATTAATGTATTAGAAACAAATAAAACTGAACCTAAATATTTAAGACCAATATACTCAATTCAGTGCTCCAAGCCCTGTTAGATGCTCATGATATGTTGACATGGATGATTTATTAAAAACTTTTAAGCAAAAAAATATTTCGATGTATTATCAAAAAACTTAGCTTAATTGTGATAAATAATTTAATTAACAACCCGAATATAGATAGTAAAACGAGTTTTTATAAAATTAAATCAGTGTTTATGAAAGTTGTCTGTAAAACTTCGAGCTATTTAGGTAACGATTATTTTGAAAAAAACTCCGCATAAAATTTTTCTGATGCATAATTTAACTGTTCAAAATAGTAATCAAATAGCATTTACAATGTCCACAACAAAGAAGCAAAACAATCTATATTCAAGGTAAAGAATTTAATCTTAAAAGAGCTAAAAAAGAAGATGAACACTACAAATAAATGTGAAAAACAAAGTTAACTGAACTGATAGTAAAGCAAGTTATGAGTAAATTAGAAGTGAAAGAACAGAAAAGGGTAAGAATGTTTTTGTTGATTATATGAGCGCAAAGTTTTTTGACTATATCGATAAAAAATTGAAAATGAAGAAAAGTTTTTCAATTTATATAATCTAATCAGCGTGTTTTTTCCAATTTTTTGGTTTTTGCAAACCTTGAATATCAAAATACTTCGATGAACAACTGTAACCTTTGAAAGTGAAATCATTATCTGGGTTACAAGCACATCTATTTTTCAATCTTATATCTTTATCAATTGGACAATTTTGATAAACAGAATGAGTATAACCAATATCATTGAACATATGAATTTGTTTTTTATCCAAAAACAAAGAGGCAGCAATTGAATGAATTGGTGCATCACCCCAACGTTCATAATAAAAGTTATTGGTTTTATCCAAATGTTCAAAATAGGACATATAAGCGTTTGATCTAAAAAAATTTAGATTAACAATTTCAAAATTCGACCAAAAATGACAAAGATTATAAGTTGAGCCACCATCATCACTAATGAAATCTAATAAATTATCTTTAGCAATATATTGAGGATTTTCACTCAAGAACTTTTTTGTTTCATCCCAAAGTGATGGGATTGTTGCTAAGAATTCATGAATCGAAATAGCAAATCCATAGGTTTTATTATTGGATTCCATATATTTAAATAAATCATAATTGATATCACAAAAAAATTTGATATCTGGTTCAACTCTCCAATACCAATCATAATCATTTAACAATTCATGTTGATAAAAAAAACCTGACTCAAATCGACACATATGACGATAACTAACAGATTCAGCATAAATAACTCCTTGATTAGATAGTTCTTCTCTTGCCTTTGCAGCTTTATCGAGATCTAAATCATCAGGAAACAGCCAATGGTTTTTAGGAATTTTTCCATATTTTGTTTTACCAGTGATTATTGAACTAGTAACTTCAATAAATTCATCTGTGAAATCTTCATCATTGAAGAAAACCCAGTCATAATTAAATTTATTATTGAAGCGATCCTGAACTGACCTAATAGAATCAACTAAACCCCATAAATCACTATTTCTTGCCAAAGTAACAAATGCTCCATTAACTTTATTTTGTGATAATGAATCATATTGAATTGTGGAATATTTGTTAATAATTTCTTGATCTGATAACTCTGAATCAAAATTTTGATTAAGATTGTTATTGTTATTATTGATTGGATTATTATTTTTGTTGTCATCTAATTTGTGATTGGTTGAGGGAGTGTTGCTTGTGTAATATGAGGAAGGGGAAGATGAGTCAAAGTTTGATCGAAGTGAGTAAATCAAAAAGAAGCCAATGAAGCAACTGAGTAGAGTTATTTGAGAATTTCTGGTCTTTAGCAAAGTCATTGTTTATTATTAAAAAAACACTTGTTATTAATGAGTTTTGTTGATTTGTTGAAATTTCTTTGCTTGTTATTATTTTGCTTTTCTTGAAGTTCAAATTCGGCAATTGAATAAGTCTGAGTTGAACAACTTAGATATTTATTGTTTTGGAAAATATTGGGTCAGTTAAGAAAATAAAAGAAGAAAGCAAAAGAAAGGTGGAAAGAAAGGGAAAGAGACGGAGCAAAAATTAATGTCGGTGCAAAAAAGGGGATACTTTTGTCTTTGTTGTTTTATCGTGGCCTTCACAATAGAAGTTAATAAATTAGACTCAGGTACATAATAGCTTAGTTTGATTTTCAGGAACCTAAACTGGCTGCGCCAAACAGGGCGATGAGCTGCCATAAATTCCACAAAACCTATAAATTATCCACAAATCCGAATTCAGGAACTGCCAAGTTAATGTTACAAGTATTCATTTTTTTAAGTTAACCTCAATTTCTTAATTATCTATCTTTTTTTGGGCGAATTTTTGTTGTTCAAAACAATTTCAGTCTGTAATGTGACATCATAAGGTGAAATTGCAGAAAACACAGAAAATCAAGATCATGTGATTAGAAGAAAAAAGAGAAAACCCACACACCATAAAGGCTTATAAAACTGTAAAATAGAAAAAAGTTTTATAAGTTGTAAATCTATCCAATGGTTTCATAAGATTATTTTTAAATGACATTACAAACACAAACTTTAGTTTTATGCTACTGTCCATTTTGTTTATTTTTATTTAACAAAAATTCAGTGTATCCTCCTGGTAAGACAATTCTATCACATTCTATTGTAGCATCTTTAGGTAAACTCTCTTTTTCAATTTTAACACTTTCAACCTTTTCATGGAAACTCATGATCAATTTTGCCATTGGATTATTATACCATTGTTCACCATTTTTTGTAAACCAACAAACATGGCCTCCAATATGAGTGGTCATCAATTGAAGATATGGATTGGATTTGACTTGATAATATGGAACTTTTGGCCCCACAACAGGATCATCTAATGATGATAACATTAAAAATGGAGTTTTGATTCTATGAAGTCTTTGAATTGGTGAAGCAAATGAATAATATTCTTCATGATTGTTGAAACCAAACATTCTGCTGGTGAAATTATAGTCAAAATCTTTTAAGTATTTGACTGAATTAGGCTGATCCAAAAAAATTTGTTTTAAAAGTTTTTGATCCAATATTTTATTATTTTTCAATTCATGATAGTTTCTTTTGATTAAATCGTTTAATCCTTTTGCCATGGCCGGTGAATAAATTTCTTTACCAATATAACCATTTTCATTCAAAAAAGCTGACGAACTAGTCATATCCCAAGGAACACTAACAGCAATCCCTAATTTTATATTTTTTTTAACCATTGACTCATTTAATCTTGATTCTTGAGACAAATAATTAGTTAAAACCACTCCACCTAAACTAAAACCAGCCATATAAATTTCTTTATTAGGATTTTTGGATAAGATTTCTTCATTGATTAAGTATCTGATATCATCTGTCCAAATACCGTTATACAATTGCGGAGTTTTGATGACAGTATTTGAGCAACCTCTTGAATTCAAAACAAAAATATCAAATTTAGACTTTGTGGTTAGAACCAATTGTTTAATCATATTCTTAACGTAAGTTTCTTGAGAACCGCCTGATAAACCATGAAGTAAAATAATCAATGGCGAGTTTCTATTGATAATTTCATTATACTCATGATCATTTTTTTCATGATACGTGTTTGATGGTAACTCTAATTCTAAAAACTCATCTTTACCTTCATTATCAATTTTTCGAAACTGTCCTTTTCTATTTTTTGAGTCCTCCATTAGGGTTTTGATTTCTTCATTGGATAATTCCCCAGTCAAATTCTTTTGAGTAATTGGCAAATCCACGTAATCGAGAGCTCCTTGTCCACCATCAGGATAATCAATTAAATGTCTATTATACCAGATAGGAATCTGGGCTATGAATGAGTGAGCATATTGCGAATAAACAGTTTGTAAATGTGAATTGATAAGAAAGGGATTCAACCAGATTTTGTAATTAGGATTAAATTCTTCACAATGATCCAAAATGAAGTTTCTAAAGGTTTTGGAGGTTTTGTCTTTTAATTCCAAAGTAATTGGATGGTCAGGATCCGTATGTTCCACCGAAGTTCTTATACTGAGTCCTAACATTTGAAAGGTTTGATTTCAGCGTTAATTAAGTTGAAGCTGGCAAATTATTTCATGTGCGGCAAAAAAAAAAGAAATTTGTTGAAATTTGATTGGGCTTAAAATTCTACGCTGAAAAAATGAATTTAATAGCCCAGATTTAACTAGTTTAGTATATGAATTCCGAGATCCTGTTTTGATAGATAAAAGGACAACTATAATAATAATGGCTGTAGCGGCGCCAATGTTTTGATGTTTGAAAAAAAACCTTTTTTGAGGTATAAAAATTAGGAAAAGAACCGTGGTCGGAAGCAAGTTCCAGAAATCGAAGACTGAATTTATTGTTGATTTTAGATAAAATGATACAAAAGAAAGAGAGGCTGGGCAAATATATTCGTTAGAAAGGAAAAACATAATCCAGATGTATTTTGAAGCGTTTGAAGGAGGAGACTCTTCTAGTTTAATTGATTTAAAATGACTTTGGTTGACAGATTTTTATTATTATTGCTGTTGACACACCCCTTCTGCACCCCATCATTGCAAGCAACACCAAAACAGCACCAGAAATTCCACTAGCGCAGAATGAATAGCCTCTTTAACAGCACCAACCAAATTTTGTAGCAGACTGCTTGGTATTTGCTAAGTGAATAAGATCATTGATTTACAACATCCAACAAAGTTCAGTGGGGTCTTGGAATTTCCCGGAGTAAATTGCTGCGATTCCGCGTAATTTAATGACACTTGCACCCGCACACCACTACAATTTACTCATCCCATCCGCACACCAGACACCCCAATCGTTTTTAAATTTACACAACAATTTAATTATTTGCTCTTTTTTATATCTTTCATTTAATATTTGACAATTCTGCTTCCTAAATCAAGCATTTATCCACAAACCTCAAGGCGTTTTAATAATAACAGTTTTCAAGCACAGCAAAGTCTGAAGCAATATATTGTTAAACGAATCAAATCTTCTTACTTATTGAAACTTAGCGCTGAAAAGAACAAGATGAGTATAGCTTCAGTAGATCATCATTATCATAATAAAGATCACAAGAATCACCACAACCTTGGATCTTCATCATCACTATTTCACAGCAAGGCCTTTTCTAAGAAAAATCTCTCTTTATCAAGTTTTTCCAATCTATCAATTCATCATAACAATGGAACTAAAGATGAAAGTCCTTCTTCCTCTGCTTCAGCCTCTTCGAATCATAACAATAAGAAACTGTTTTTTGGTTTATCAATGAAAAAACATGATAGTGATAGTTCTGCTTCGATAGTTTTGACAAATTCAAGAGAAAAGGAAAAGGCGGCTGCTGATAGAAATGATGATAATAAAAGTATTACCAGCCCTCACTTATCAAATAATCACTATAAACCCCATTCAATGATGGAGTTGAGAAAGTTTTTTAAAAAGTCATCGGCCACTACACGCTCTTCATCAACTTCGTCTAATTCAAATGATGATAATAATAATAGATCTATTAATAATTCTAATAAAGATTCAATAGAAGTTTTGTTAATGAAATATGGGAAAGTGGGTAAAGTCTTAGGTTCAGGTGCTGGTGGCAGTGTTAGATTAGTTACTAGAGACGTTGATAATGTTACTTTTGCCGTAAAAGAATTTAGAGCTAAACGAGCAAATGAATCTGTTAGAGAGTATTCCAAAAAGTGTACCGCTGAGTTCTGTATCGGCTCAACTTTAAGACATCCTAATATTATTAATACCATTGATATTATAAATGATAGCGAAAATTCCCATTATTATGAAATTATGGAATATTGTCCTGTTGATTTTTTTGAAGTTGTTATGAGTGGTAAGATGACTAGAAGTGAAATCAATTGTTGTTTTAAACAAATCATTAATGGTGTTAATTATTTACATTCAATTGGGTTGGCTCATAGAGATTTAAAGTTAGATAATTGTGTTTTAACAAAAGATGGTGTCTTAAAAATTATTGATTTTGGGTCAGCTATTGTTTTCAAATATCCTTTTGATAATACCTTGGTGAAATGTACTGGTGTTGTTGGTAGTGATCCATATCTAGCACCAGAAGTTTTAGAGAGTAAAGATAATTATGATCCAAGATTGGTTGATATCTGGTCTATTGCAATTATTTATTGTTGTATGACTTTGAAAAGATTTCCTTGGAAAATACCTTTACAATCAGATAATTCTTTCAGATTATTTTCAATGCCGGATGAAGAGCCCCATGATTATGTCGAAAGTGCTAAACAACACAAATTATTATTACAAAAAAGAAAAGAAGAAAAAATGAAGTCTTTGGAAAACAAATTAATTCATAAAAATGAAGAAGAAGAAAGCCTGTTCATTGAAAAAACGATTGAAGCTAACAATAAAGTCTTGGAAGAAGAAAGTAAAGCTGAAGCAATCAAAGAAAAGGAACAAACAGAAGAAAAGCAAGTTATTGAAAACAATAAACAAAGTGAAGAAATAGAAACTTTAGCGAAAGCTAAAGAAGAAATTAAAAATGATTTAGAGAGTGAAAAACCAGAACCCCGAGGATTTTCTGTTGATATCAAAGAAACACCTAAAGTTTCTCCAGATTCCAACTCCTCATCAAAAGCCAACTCTTCTCATCATCATTCTCATTCTCATCCTCATCCTAATCATCAACTACACGGTCCTTATCGATTAATGAGAATTTTACCCCACGCATCTAGACCAATTATCTCAAAAATGCTTACCATTGATGTTTCAAAAAGAGCTACTATGGAAGATATTTTGAAAGATCATTGGTTTTCAAATATCAGTGCTTGTACAGCTGATTTAAAAACAGGTAAAGTAATCAGTGGGATAGGTCATATACATACAATTTTAAATGACAATAAACAACCTAGTAAATAGTTTTAATTTGATTTTATTCTAATACTTACATTATTATTTACATTTTATTATTATAAAACTCTTGAACTTCTTGAAATTAATATATTATTATATGGTCTTTGAAAAAAAAATGTTTGTTTTGTAAAATTTTTGAAAATTTTACATTTTTTGTTGAGATTACCGATCTATTGAATGTGATTTGATGATAAAGATGGCTGTTATTTAAAGAAATTGGTTGCTTATAAGGATGTATTAGATGGTTATTTTACTAGAAGAGACAAAGATCTTGGTAAAGTTTATTCAAATGCTTGTCCAAAAGGAACTTTTGAAACTCCTTTAGTTAAAGGAGTTCAGAACTACTTTTGTTAGTTGATTGATTGTGAAAAAAATTATGGTGACCATTTCAAGAATACTTTGATAGTTAGAGAAAGAGGTTCTACAATTTAAGATGATAGTGATTTATTTTTGTTGAGTTTTTATTGAAGAGTTTGATTGAATAACTGTTTCACCCCTATCCAACAAAATCCTCCCTTGCCAAAAGTTTTATTGATTTACCTTAAAGAAATATTAGAAGATTGTATTATTAATTGTACATTTAGAGTTGTTGTTTACAGTGCTGTTTACTGTATTTGCTATTTATGATTTTAACAAATAAGATGTTCTAAGAAAAGCTGATGTTATTTCTGCTGCTTTAGATTTTGATAAAGTCTTATTTTAACTTTACCTGATTATCTTGGAACGAATATCATTTGGTTGTTTTGCTTGTTGAAAAAATTGAAAAAAATTAAAAGTATTAAAAAGATAAAGAAAAACTCCATTTCTTTTATCTTTCTTATCTTATCTTTGGTCAAGTTGGTTTTAACAATTGGTGAGTTTGTGATGTTGACAATTTAATTTGATCTCAAAAGTTTTTAGAGATCGAAATGGTTTTTCACAAATCTGAAACTTATTTCAATTTGTTTGATATTTACAATTTATTTGACTCTTTAATTATGACTCTTCAATTACCTGATTTGAAACTACCCATTTTCAAAATCATTTGAATGATTTTCTTCCAATCAATTTTTTAAAGATTGTGCCATTATTGAAAAGGTTATTGTTATTAATCATCTTTGTTCTCTTCTCTTGGTCATATCCTTGTTGATATCTTTACTCTTAGTCTTCTTGTGTTTGATTACTTGATTCATTTTTTACTTGTTTAATTTTATTATCAATCTTATTATCTTTTTTAATATTATTTTTATTTTTATTTACTTTCATTATTATTTTTATTTTGACAATTATTTTGGGCATGTATTTTATTTAGTTGTGTTTAGTTTGGTAATTAACAATTAATTATTTAAACTTATTGTAAGAGTATCGCTGTACTAATAGAACTAACAAATTTTAAGTTCTTTAAAAATTCTAATTCTCAATAAGTCTAACTCAATATAATACATTATAATTATGACTTCTCTGAAAACAGAACAAAAAGAAATTGAAGCTTTTCTTCCCTTGGGTACTTTGCTCTTCCTTTGATACCTAATTTACAAAGATAGCTCAAACAAATTCTTCCATCTTGATTGACTTTTACCACTAATTTACTTATCAATTGAATCAGTGGTCCCATTGTAATAGTAAACCATACTTTCTTTGAAGCTCACATGATAAAGCTTATTACTCTTCAGTCCCAACTAAATCATTTCAAGTATTCCTTTGGTGGAAAAGAATAGTGAATCTTTCCATTTTTTTCTTCATTGGCACTCTCTTGTTTCTACAAAGTTGTTTAGAAAAAACCCTCAATGAGATATATAGCTGAACTTAATATAATAATAGCTAGTCTAATTATTTTCAGTTTTACATAGAATTGAAGGAAATCTGCATGCTGAAAATTGATCGATCAAAGTATAATATCCGGGTAACACTAAAACCGGCCCAATCAACAACGAGATTTTAGCAAGCAAAAAAAAAGCTACAAACAATTTCAAACTAGATAACTATCTAAATCTTTAATAAACGTATACAAATATGATTCCTTGGGAAGGGCTTTTACCATATGCCGTTATTGGTACTTTCTTCACCGTTTTAGGTGGCTCTGTGAGTGGACTCAATTACTACCGTAACGGATATAAAAGAGATCGTTTCAATTTAGATCAATGGGATCGTCAGCAATTTGAAAGAGATTTCAGAATTACTGGGAAATATAGAGGACAAAGTGATAATTTGAAAGCTCCAGAAGCATTTGCTACCAATGGTTTTAGAAAGTTACAAAAAGAACCAAAATGGTGGTGATCATTCAACTAAAATAATAAACTCATCAAATATTGCTCTTGTTTTTTTTTCTTATCTTAAAACCAATGATTTTATAACATATGATATGATTAATGTATATGAAGATAATTATAATAATAACGTTTCTATCCTAATATTTTAAAAACTAAAAAGTTGTAACCCAAAGAAGCTAAAACCTAGTAAAGATTTAAAATTCTACAGAATGAGTAACTGTTTTGTCTAAGAAACCAAGAATGGTTATATTTGATTTGAATTCAATATCAAGTGTGTATTCTTCAATATGAATTTTAGAGATATTCTGGTTTTTTAATATTCATCAAGACAACAGTAATATCTTAATAACTTCTCTTCTCTTTTCAAAGCTGTATTTTTTCTTCAAAGCTTTCTCTCTTGATCTTCGTAACAAACTTAGAACTTTTGAATCATTTATCATCAACACATTCAATTGTTAACACTTTAAAATAACAAATGTCAATATCTTTCATACCGAGTAATGTGTCAAACCTACCTGAGTATGGAACATTTCATCTTTCTACAATTCTTTTATTTACCATATAAAATTCATATAAGACAGAAAAACTATTCATTTAAAGTTAAAAATAGTGTAACAGAAGTAGTAATTCAAAAGATAGCATTTTTCTATTCAAATATTGCATTACTGATTTACCGCTCGACTTTGTACTGTTCTCTTCTTCATCTCCTTCATCCTCACAACCGTCATCATAATTATCCTGACCAGTCTCATAGTTTTCATCTAGAATACTTTTAATCGTTTCAATATAATTTGCCCCAGTTTTCTCCATAAAATTATTAACCCCTAATGAAACATCCCAAACTGATACCCCACCAAATCTAGAATCATTCTTAATCACAGAGATTAGATCATCAAGTACGTTGACATCATCCACATAGCCATTTTCGGCTCCCATTCTACTCCCATCCCCTGGAATCCCCATAAATAATTTAGTATGGTTGTTTGTTTTTGATTTCCAAAAATCAAAATTAAATCCATCGACATTATTTGCATTGCATTCTGGATTATTGTAAAACTGAATGAACATGTAATCAATGACAATAGTATCGTTCAAAATAATTTGTTTCATAATTTCTCCTTCCCAATGACATTGTGGAGATAATGAAATTAGAAAATCTGATCCAAATTTAAATTTAAACTTGTTGATTAATTCAATATAGTAAACCATGGTTTTATCATTAACAAAGTAATTTTCATTTTTGTCATTATCGTTCTCAATGTTTATATTCTCAATATCTAAATCAATTCCATCAATCAATTTATCAGTATTATTACCAAAAATTTCAAATAGTTCATCAATAAAGTTTTCTACCTGCTGAACATTTTTGAATTGCCCATAGTTTCCTTCTTCTCCTCCTAATGATAAAAGTACTGTCTTATTATTACTCTTGCATGTTTCTAATTCCTCAAAAAGAATTTTAGAAGAGTACTCATAATCATAACTAAACCCATTTCTTAAAATTGATAGTGAGTTTTGCAAAAAACTCTTATTATCATCTGACGGCTTTATAGGAAACTTATCGACAAAACAGATAATGACAATATCTATTGCTTTATCATTACACACTTCTTTTAATTTGGGATGAATTATGTGTTCATCATCTTTTTTTTTGGCTTTTTCAATAACATTTTGACCCCAATAGACAGCGATTTGTGTTTCGTTAGACTTATTATGGGTGGCAAATATTAGCAATGAGTACGATAAAACAACTATCAAATATTGAAGTATTGTATGATTAACCATAATGTTAAGTGTGTATGTGAAGGTACTATAAAAATCTAAAGAATAAAAATGGGTGCAATGTTTGTAAAATTAGACTTGAAGAAGTGATTTCAATAGTCAACATCTTTCTGTTTTAGAGAAATAAACGCATCTTTTCCTTTCTTCTTTGGTTCTATGTAAAACACTGGAAATGAAAAGAGTTATGACATCTGCATTTGGCTCATGAGCACTGCATTGGCTAAAGCAAATGGGCGGGTGACCCCTGAATTCCAAAATTTGCCTCTAAAAAATAATATCAGTCAACAAGTCCAGAGAGTAAACGATTAGTCCTTAACTCAATATTAATAGATATAGACTGAGGAATGTTCTCTAAGAAAGGTGCACAACTTTTCAACACCTGCCTTTGCGCGCAGCGAAACTATACTCAGATTGTTGCAAAAAGATTTTCATCTTCAAGATCTAATAATAGTTTATTGAATAACATCAAAAAAGCACCTGCGACAACAGCCACAGCAAAGAACACATCAACAACAGCGAAAGGAATAGAAATCAACAATTCAGAAACCAAAGAAGATACCGTCAAAGATTCAAAGACAATAATTCAAGCAACCTCTGACTCAAAAACAAAAGATAAGGATAATGCTGAGTCATCAAAACATAACAAACAAATTGTTGATTACTCATGGTTACCAAAGGCTCCCAAGTTAAAGCCATTCTCTGCTAGGGAATTGAAAGTACAATCTTTGTACAGTGGATACAGACCTTTATTTTTGAATTACAAGAATTCTGCCCTTGGTAATGAGAAAAAAGAGAATCAGTTTTTAGTGGATATTAATAGCTTGGATGATTTAAAAAATCTAAATATTGAATTTAGTTTACTTGATGATGAAGATTCTCCAAGTATTTGGTCATACTCTGCTACTGAATTGGAGTATGATCCTGTTTGGGAGTCCGTTCCTAATAAAGTTCTTGAACAATTAAGACCTTATAGTATGAAATTTGATCCCAAAGAATTGCTTCCTAAAAAAAAGGCATTGAAGAATAATAAATCTGTAGATGGGAATAAGCATGAGAACAAAGGTGTGTTTACAAAAGGAAGAAAAAGATATTTGCCAGAGAGATATGTGAAAACGATGAAAACTAGACAAGATAAGAAGATTGAATTGAAACGTTTGTTGCAGAACAAAAAGAAAATTGTCTCATAGAATGAAATAAATTAATATTTTGAATTGTACTATATTTTTTTTGAAACTTTAACTTGATTGTCATTTTTCTTTATGTTTTCTTTTTTTTTAAAGTTTAGAATTCCTCTCAATTACGTACAAATACCTTTTATTGCATAAAGATGTTTCAACAGATTTACCCACTTGTATATACTTATAACGTTTCTGTGATTATTTTAAGTCAATAAATTGTTAATAATTGAATTCTAAGTTGATGTAGAGATGCGATGATGGTGTCTGGGTTAATCCGATCGCTTTTTTTCGAGTAAACAAAAAAATGACATTAAATTCCCAGAGTATTGATTAGACTATTGAATACAGGGTTTTGAAGTGATAATAAAATCGGCAACAAAAACATTCAGTTAAAAAGTTCTTACTATAGAAAGTCGCTGATTGGCCGCGAACTGCTTCGAAAAAGGTCGGATTCAAATCATTGACGATGCCACCATCAAAAAATAGCAACATTCCCTCATCTTTAACTTCAAAGTTTCAACTTGTTTCTAGTAAATCAAAACAGAAATCTAATTCAAAAAACAATAACAATGAACCGAATAACAATAACTCTTCTGGGGAAAAGAAAAGAATAAAAGCGTGTCTTCGATGTCGAAAATCAAAAGTCAAATGTGAAAATACTGGTGATGGATCTTGTAAAAGATGTACTAATAATGGTTGGGACTGTGTCTATCAAATGAAGATTCAAAGTTATAGTTCCAAAGAAGTCAAACTAGTTAGTGAAACAATTTCAACAAATACCTCTGAAGAGAAAGGAAATTTAGATAAAAAAGATGGAGAGCTAAGGGCATACCCCAGAATTCCACAACAACAACCACAACAACCTCCAATATCTCACAATGTACACTATTTACCTCATCCTCCACCTCTTGGCATCATTCCTCCTCAAGATAG
This sequence comes from Saccharomycopsis sp. FM-2023a, assembly GCA_037355385.1. Classification (NCBI taxonomy): domain Eukaryota; kingdom Fungi; phylum Ascomycota; class Saccharomycetes; order Ascoideales; family Saccharomycopsidaceae; genus Saccharomycopsis; species Saccharomycopsis sp. FM-2023a. The sequence goes on from JBAKFZ010000039.1 coordinate 68,062, forward strand.
TTGGAAAAATTCTGTTGAGAATAAATTAGAAAATTTTAATGATACTTTAAACGAGATTATGGGGTTTATCAAAGATGGGAAATTCAATAATAAACTACCTAACCCACAATTAGTCAATAGCGATGCAAATAACTCTCATCCACTCGATAACTATCCATACCAAAGAACTATATTACCTGCATTATCAAGTTTTCCCAGTTTTTCAAGTCGACCACCAGTTTATCATCTCGAAACTCCAAATAATAGACTATTATCAGACTATCACGATTCCAATCTACGTCACCCTAGCCTGGCTATGAATATTGATCCAAATGAATATAGATATGACTTCAATTACAATAATAATAATAACAACAACAATTACAATAATAAATTTGGTTGTTCTCATGAATCTGATAAAAATGATAGCAAATCAAAGAATGGTAAGAAAAGACGCGTGGAAGAAGAAGAACTGATTCCTTTGACATCATCTTCATCGTCATCCTCTCTTAATAATGATTTGTTTCAGCCAAAGAAAAAAATGCGTCATCAAGAAAGTGATTCTGATAGTAATGATAACCTTAAATTATTATTTTCAAAAGCATTGCTGAAAAATGCAAATAAATCTATCCAAAAATATTTTGCATTTGATAGGTTCGATGAATTATATGATTATTTTATTGAATTTGTTGGTCCTCACTTATTTGGGTTTGATCTTTCAAAGTTTGATAGAAAATCGATATACATTAAGTCAAATTTGATGGTTACATTAATTTGTTTACTTGGAATGATGAATGAAAAGGATTGTAATAAGACCGAGCTAATGGACATATTAAAAGAAATGTATTTGGAGAACGTTAACGAGATTATTTTTAGAAACAAAGATAAGAAAACCTCCACTTCATCTTGGGGAATTGATTTTGATGAAGAACTAGAATCAAATGAAGGCATTAAATTATCGAATAATAAAGAAAGCTCGAATAAAGAGACCTCTTCAAATAGAGAAAAAGCAAGTAGTATCTTCCAAACGAAAGAAGAATATGACAAGTATATGGATCTTTGCGGCAAAAGTAATAAATCTAAATCTTGGAGAAAATGGAATTTATTGACAAAATCTGAAAAATCTCAAGAAATCGAGTTGAGTAAAGAATTCAAATTATTCATGAACATAGCTGCTTTATGTATTGGAACATTATGGTTTGAAGATTCTCAATTATTACTAGGAGTTGCATTACAGTTGGCAGCGGAATTGAAATTGAATCATTCATTTATTAGTTTAAGTAATGGTGACAAAATCACCACAATTGATAAAAAAAATCCTGAGGTTATAATGGAAGAAGATTTTGAAAAAAGTATTTATATTACAGAAATCAACAAGTTGAAACTCTGGTATTTGATTTATATTATTGATACTCAACAGAGCTTTTTATCAAATCGTCAATCATTAATGAATTCTGATAATGATTTTCTGTTGAAAAATTCTAGAAAACTTTTATTTCCTTATAACAACAACAAACAACAAAAGAACCTTTTGATTAATGATATTGAGCTTGTGGTCTCCTTTGATTCTTCTCATCATGATAAAACACTTAATGAGAAATTGTTGAATAATTCGTCAGCTTATAATGATCTAAAACTTGTCAGTCAATTAGAATTTAATCAAGCAATTCATGCGGTGTTAATGGGAGAAGGTTGGCAGTTAATGAACCCGGAATCTATCGGAATTCCTTGGAAAACAAACTTACAGTTAGATCAATGGATGGCACACTGGACTTGTTTATTGACTCCAATTCATCAAATTGGAAATACTTGGTCAATCAAATCCACTTTGATTTATTATAATTTTGCGAGATTGCATATTAATCATACAAATGAATTGAAAGAAATAAATTTGATTCAAAATGTGGATAAATCAGATGAAACTGATGTTGATTCAGAAGAATTTACCAATGGATCTTATGAATTAGGAAGCAAGGATATTGCTCTTACGTCTGCTCAAGATTTGATTAATTCTATAATTACTGATAAAGATATCATTGATAACTTACGATATTCTCCTTTACATATTTACGTTATGTCATACTATTCCGGATTAACATTATTAGATTCTACTGATTATGAAGAATTCTTGAAGTCCATTAATTCAAGGGAAAAAAATCAAGAATTAATTCAAAATTTTCAATTAAAAACTCAAGAGTATCTTGAAACCTTATCATTAGTTCAAAGCTTAATCAAAACTTTAAAACAAAACTTACCCATGGACAGAAATTTCGGTCTTAAAATTATTAGAGCTTTGAAGAAAAAACTTGAAAATAAGTACTCAATATTCAAGAAAAACTGGTGGAAATATTATACTTTGATTAATGACAATAATAGCGAATCTTCAAAGATTAGATTATTAGAAGACCTAGATGATGAGGAAATCGATAAGTTTATTGGAGAAATCAAGAATAATAATGGATTAAATGATGAAAATACATCACATAATGGTGGGCAAATATTAGCTTGGCCAGGAATTAATCATTATCATCCTTAAAATAAAAATAGAGACTAAATTTTAACGACTTTTATGAACACTTTTAAATAGACATTTACATTTCTTAATTTCATGTTTTTGTAAATTTGAATACGTTACTAGTAGTCAATTACAGTTGTTGCCCTCAACTGTTATGTGCCCTGCAATTTGATGCCACAGGAGATTAAAAAATGGAGGTTTAAGGAGAACAAGGATGGGCGCTATGATAAAACATCGAATATCCTACGATTGCTGAAACTTATTTCGATGATGAAGATGGCTGTTAATTAATGAGTTTAGTTGCTTATAAGGATTCGTTAAACGGCTATTATATTCTTTTGGGTTGCCCCAAAAAAGTCATTGCTTACATTTTTTAACTCTTCATTAATTTCAATATGCTCATTTTACATTGAGTGAAGCCTAAATCCTATTTTTGAAACATGTCATTATATGATTGTTACTTATGAGGTTTCATTGCTTTTTCCTTGGCTTTTTTTACATCTTTTTGAGAATTCTTCCTATTCTGGGTCGGGCTTTTGTGCTAAATCTTGATTACTCCAAAATTCAATGATGCTACTGGTCTCAATAACTCTGGTGATGTCCCTATTTACCATCCAATTATTATCAGACTTCCACAATATTTATGATCAACCGAACTTCCCACAGAGCAATGCATGGTACAAGCCAAAAAACTCAACATGAAAGATTTTTGGCTTTGTGTCATAAACTCCATTTATTTTGTATTTGTGTCACTTTTTCCTAATCCTCTTCTTTCTTTCTTTCTTTTTTAGATCCTTTCTCTTCTTCAATCAAAGGTTTTGACATCTCTTTTAGTCGAAACTGTGCTGTTGCTCATTGATTAAAAGTTTTTAATTGAGATCTATTGGCAATGAATTGGGCTTCTGTATGCTCTTGACCCGTGTTGTTGGTGATAATTCTTAACATACTAATATTTTAGCCTATTGGTGAAACCCCTACCCCGGATGGGCTCATGGATGCTCCTGTTATACCCCCAAAGAACAAAGGAGTTGATTATTCTTCTTCTGATTCCTCCCCTACCGAATCAGGTACTCAAGATTTATTTTCTTCTTCCTCAAATGATGAGCAAAGATCTTCTGCTGAAGTTATGAGGATTAGTGATATTAAAGGATCCACTACTCTTACTCCAACTAGGGTGGAGTTTAAGGAGAATGAACTAGGAATGGCTGATAACATTTCTGTTGTTAGCTTTGGTTTGGCTGAAGCAGAAGCAGAAGCAGAAGCAGAAGCAGAAGCATCATTAAACACTCTTACTGAAGAATTTTTTGGAGCTGCTAAGGTTAAAGAAGAAACTATTGTTGAAGCAGCTGCTTCCCTAGAATCTTCTGCTGTTACTGAATCTACTGGTAATGAAACTGTTGGTGTTGCAACTACCGGTAGTGATAAAGTCTTTGACCTTGATGAAGAATTATTGATCAATGCTTCAATTCTTTTTGAAAATGTTACTAAAGAAGCTGTTACTGAAGCAGTGAAAGTTGGAAAAGTTAGTGGTACTGCTAAAATTGAAACTAATTGTGGAATGTTACCAGTTTATTGTAAAAGCTTCTCCTTTGATAAAGTTGTTTCTAAATCTTTTGAAGCTGCTGCTGATGAGAACGCCAAACCTGACGATAATCAAGAAATTGCTTTAGTTGTATCCAAGGAAACTGATGCTGCAACTTTTTCTAAACTTGTTAGTAAAATGGTTCCAGTTGGAAAAGAAGGTTTGATTGATGGCGGTATTGAAGTTAGCTCTGAGTATAAAACGGAATTGAAATGCTTAAGTTCTTTTTTGTTGGGAAATATCGGAATGGAAATCATTGAAACTTTTTTTGGTGATGGTAGACTACAAAAAGATTTGTTATCATCTTATGATTCTGTCGTCATGTCAGCTTTTGAAGATCAAGAAGAAAGTTCTGATGTTTTTAAACCATTTTCCATTTATAATCCAGCTATTCTCGGTGGTATTAATTCTTCTGTTGATTCTTTGATTGCTAACACTGGTCATGAAGAAATGATTGGTTATGGAATCTCAATTGATTACAATGAACCGCTTAGTGAACCAGGTTCCAGGTCAATAAAAAGTTTTGGTAGCTCTGAAATTACTGGTTCTTCTCAAACCAGTGCTGCTACTTCAGTTGACTCCTTTTTTCAGCAAGTGTTGAAAGATAAAATTGATTTGAGTTATGGCAAACCTGAACCAGTGAAGAAGACTCCACGAGGATATGAACATGTGACTAGTAATCCGTTATTAAAGCAACTTAAGTTCGATAATTTGCAACCAGCAGTTAATAAATCTGCTGTTTATGTGCAAACTACTGATCCACTTAAACCCTTAATTTTGAATAATAGGGATAAAAAGTTAGATAAGTGGCAAAGAAAAGATTTCATAGAGTTTGACCATGATATTAGAAGACCATTAGGAAGGGGATCAGATGTCAAAAGATTTATTGAAAAACATACTTTATTTACAGACAGTGTTAAGAGAAAGTTAAATCTTATTCATGCTTTGAAATTAAATGGTAAATCATTTATGAAGCCAAAAAAGAATTATTATTATACTGAAGACAAAGAACATGATAGAGAAAAGAATCTCCTTAAAGAGTTTGCGGAAGATGAAGAAAGATTGAGAAATGGTAAAAAGCCAATCAGCAAGTTTAGAAGAAGATCCAGAGTTTTCAAATGTTTTGTTACAACCAAGAATGATGTTTTCTCTGATTTTTTCAAGTTAGGATCTCCTAAGAAGACTACTACTGTTGCTTTTGATTATGAATCAGGAAAGCTTCCAATTTTGAAACCATATGATGCTAATTGTGAAACTGATGATCGTGGCAGACCAAAAGGTACAGATCCTTATGATATGGTTAATACCCCAATGAAGAAGTCTCCAACTCTTAAAAGATATGCTTTATCCAAGCAGGCTGCTATTGAGGCTTACAATAATGCGAAAGTCAAAAATATCGAAGCTGAAGATGGTTCCAAGTCTAACAAAAAGGTAATTAGTTTCCTCAAACCTCGTTTTAAGGATAAGAGATACAAAATGAAACATCGAGATCAAGATAGTAAAAAAACTAAGTCTTTTAGAGAGTTGGGAAAAACCAAACTTGGATTTTTCAAGAATGCTGCTACCGCTAGATGGGTTGAAAAAGTTGAATCTAACGGTAAGTTGATTGGACCGGTTAAGAGTAGTGGCCATTCAAAATTATTAAAAGATTCTGATGCTGAAGTTTCAAGCTATGTGAAACCAGTTGGAGTTGCTGAAAAAACTAAATCATTTGGATTATTTGATAGCTCCTTTTCTAAACCAACCAAAGGTAACGGCAAAGTGGCTCCAGCAATTAACGATAGTTTTGGCTATTCAAGATTATTCAAAGATTCTGCAGTTGGAGTTTCAAGTTCTGTGAAACTAGTTGGAGTTACTGGAAAGGATGACACTGGAACAGTAAAAGTTGATGATGATTTAACTGGTGAAATTGTTGAAGCTTATTTGAAAGAACTTTATCTTGATCCTGGTGAATTTGTTGGCGCTAGTGCCGTTCAAAGTTCTAATACTGATTCTTCTACTCAAGCTTTTGAAAAGCCAATTGTGATTGTACCAGCTAATTTTGTTGATTCTGGTGGTAAATGTGAACAATTTGTTACCAACTTTGAAGAAAGACTAAGATCTCCTAGGTCAATCTTGAAAACAGTTCATGATGACAGTTCGAAGCTTCAAAAACCAAAAATGGCTGTTCATTTCAATGAAAAGGAACTGAGATTACAAGAAGCCGGAAGAACTGGAGAAATTGGCAGAATCATGAAAAGAAAGAGGGAACTTTTGGGAAAAAGAAGAAAAGCAGAAAAAGTGTTAGAAAACGCTGAAGCTAATAGAATGCTTCAACCAATTAATTTGAATGGTTTCATACCAACTTCTGGTATTGCTAGTATGAGTCTAGAAAAAGAGAAGAAAAAACTCACGGGATTTTCAAGAAGAGACAAAGACCTTGGTGAAGCTTATTCAACTGCTTATTCAAAAGGAGCTTTCGAAACTAGTAACGATGGATTCAATAGTATTGAAAATGAAGCAGAAAATGAAAAATCCAAGACTGCTTTTGAATCCATTAGAAGCTCTTTTAGAAGACATTAATCAAGAGGAATAATTACTTATAGAGAATTATCAAGTTTGGAACTCCTTTTAACCCCCTTGTTCAGAACTACTTTTATTAGTTAATTGATTGTGAAGATAACTATGGTGATCATTGCAAGAATAATCTGATAATTGGAGAAAGAGGTTCTATAACTTAAAGATGATAGTGATTTATTTTTATCGAGTTTTTTACGAAAAATTTTGATTGTGAAATAATCGTTTCACCCCATACACCAAAATCCTCCTTTGCAAAAAGTTATACTGACTGCCCTTAGAGAAAGACCAAAAGACTGTATTTTTAGAGTTATTATTTGCTGTGTTGTTTACTATGTTTGCTATGTTTACTACTTATGATTTTAGCCATTATGGAGTTCTAAGAAAAGCTGATATAATTTGTGCTGCTTTAAGTTCTGATAAAACCTTACTATAACTTTACCTGATTATCTTACTCTTATGACCCGCACCTGTTGCTTTACAGAGCCTGAGTTATTTGAAAATAGATGGTGAATAGTTATTTGAAGATTGAAAAATTTGCAGATTAAAATTCATTATCTTGGAACGAACATCATTTGATTGTTTTGCTATCGTTATAAAGACTAAAAAAAATTAAAAGTATTATAAAAATAAAGAAAAACTTCCTTTCTTTTATCTTTCTTATCTTATCTTTGGTCAAGTTGGTTTTAACAATTGGTGAGTTTGTGATGTTGACAATTTAATTTGATCTCAAAAGTTTTTAGAGATCGAAATGGTTTTTCACAAATCTGAAACTTATTTCAATTTGTTTGATATTTACAATTTATTTGACTCTTTAATTATGACTCTTCAATTACCTGATTTGAAATTACCCGTTTTATAAATCATTTGGATGATTTTCTTCCAATCAATTTTTTAAAATTGTACCATTATTAAAAAGGTTATTGTTATTTACTCACTTTGTTATCTTCTCTTTGTTATATCTTTGTTGATATCTTTACTCTTAGTCTTCTTGTGTTTGATTTCTTGATTAGTTTATTACTTGTTTGATTTTATTTCAATTTTATAACAATTTTATTACTTTAGTTTTTATTTATTTTTATTGTTATTTTTATTTTAATAATTCTTTTAGACAAAATATTTTATTTGGTTATATTTAGTTGGAGAATTAGCAATTAATTTTTTAATTTACTATAAGAGTATCGCTGTAGTGACAAAACTAGAAAAATTTAGATTTTTTTGACTTACAATTAATATAGTTCAATATAATACATTATACTATCGATTAAATTGAGACAAAGTTCACAACAAAACAAATCAAAGTTTCTCTTCCCAAATGTACTTTGTTCTTCCCTTCACATCTAAGTTACATCTAAAGATTGCTCCCCCGAATTCTTCTCCATCGTAATTTGCAGTAGTAACGAACAATTCATTTAAGTGACTCCCCCCAATGGTTGGACAAGTTGGTTTGCTAACGGGATAAATGAACTTTTCCACCACTTTCCCACTTTGATCGACTTTAACCACGGAACTACCACTCCATAATGCAATGTACAAGTTATTTTCGGAGTCTATTGTCATACCGTCAAACTCCACCTCTTCTCCAAAAATCTCAGTGGACAAAAACTTCTTACCGTTGAAAATCGAATCGGTGGTCTTATCATAATCGTAGACTTTGATTTCCTTGCAGTCCACATGATAAAATTTATCCAATTCTTTGGTCCAGACCAACCCATTTGGAATCAAGCAGTTTTCAAGTAACACTTCATACTTATTCAATTTCACATCAAACTTAACCAAGTATCCTTGGTTTTTCAATGGGTGTTTAAAAGTATCAATCATGACTCCGATCCAAAAATTCCCCGCTGGACTCATTTTGGAATCATTTGCTCTGTATAAATATCTGGATTCTTCAGGAAGGAAATCAAAATGATGGATATATTTAAAAGTCAAGGTCTTGAAATCAATCTTTGCAATCCCTTGTTTGGAAGCAGCAACAATGATGTCGTTATCGTAAGTCAAACCAATTCCTCCAATAGAAGAAAACAAACCACTGTTTTCCTCTTCTTCATATTTCACCACTTCATGGGAATTAGCAATGGTGTTTAGTTCTTCTTCAGTATAGTCGTCATCATTATTTTGTTTTTGTAATTCAATTCTGTGTATTTCACTTTTTTCAATATCAATCCAAAATAATGAATTATTACGAGGATTATAGGTAATTCCTTCGGGTAATTTGGGTGATTTGGGAATATAAAAAGGAGTTTTGACAATGGTTTTCTTTGGAATTGGAGTTTCGTCGCTCATTAGTTTAAAGTTTTTGGATAGTTAACAAGGTGGCCAATTTAACAATTATATATTATTTTTCTATTGCTACCTCTTCAAATCAATCACGTGCTGGTATTATTTAGTTGCAGAAATATTTTCAACATGACAACTCAGTAATTAGGGTTAGAAACTACAATAAAGTTATTTGAAAAATATATTAAGTGGAGGAAATAATATAATAGATAAAAATTAAAAAAAAAACTAAAACTTTCATTTCAAGACCATTAAAAAAAGAATCTTTTTCTAACAAATAAAATACTAATAATAAAATAAAAAATAAAATAAAGTAAGAATGTTTTTTTTTTTTTTTAAATTTTTTCAAGATAACAAACACATTAACAACTCAAAAACCGTGAAAGATATATAAGCAGCCTTTTTTTTTTCTTTTTAAATATTGAGTTTTTCAGTTTTTTCAGCCAATTCTTCATCATCTTCATCACTATCCACTGCTAACACCCCATACATACTGCCTTTTGGTTTGGCAGTTTCGGCTTTAGTGGTATTTTCCATTGGTTTTGGAGTAGTGGCTTTTGGAGCAACTTTGCTTTTAGCTTGAGACCAATCAAAATTATCTTTCTTTGGAGGACCAGTCAATGGACCTTTTCTAACTGACCAATCTAATTCTGGTTCTTCTTTACGTTCTTTTCTTGGGCCTTTGGTGACACTTTTTGGACTTGAATGTTCAACAGCTGCAGGACCAGTTAATGGACCTCTTCTAACAGACCAATTTAATTCTGGTTCTTCTTTACGTTCTTTCTTAGGACCTCTGTTTGAACCTCTTGGACTTAATCCTTCACCAAGAACAGGACCAGATAGTGGACCTCTTCTGGTTCCCCAATCTAAATCTGGTTCTTCTTTACGTTCTCTTCTTGGTTCTCTTCTTGGACCACTTCTTTGAAATTCACCTTCAGCTGGTGGACCAGACAATGGACCTCTTCTGGTTCCCCAGTCTAAATCTGGTTCTTCTTTACGTTCTCTTCTTGGAGCACTTCTTTGGAATTCACCTTCTGGAGCCCCTTGTAAAGGACCTCTTCTGGTTCCCCAATCTAAATTTGGTTCTTCTCTAGATTCTCTTCTTGGACCTCTTGGACCTCCTCTTTGGAAATCACCTTCTGGAGCCCCTTGTAAAGGACCTCTTCTATTCCAATCAAAATCTTCTCTTGGTGGTCTACCTCCTTTACTATCTGGGGCAGCAACTGCGATATAAACTTTTCTGCCATTAAGTTCGGTACCAGAGATATCCAAAGCCTTAACTAAAGCTTCTCTAGTGTTAAAAGTAATGAATGCATACCCTTTTAATTGACCATTATCTTTTGGAGCAATAAGTTTGCTAAATGAACTTGGACCGACTAAATCTTCGAGCCATTGGGAAATGTCTTCTTCATTAACATCCCAAGGTAAGTTATTGATTCTTCCAGAGTATGGAGGAGCATCAGGAACCGGGTATTCGGTTCTTTGACGTGATGATTGACTATCAAAATTACTTGAAGAAGATTGGAAACCAGAATCGAAACCAGATGATCTTTGTTGTTGTTGAACTGGAACAGAAATGGAAGAGTAATCAATTTCGTCATCGGCCCAATCACCAGATCCTCCAATGTCAGAAGACAAAAATTCTGATAATGATTGTTTAACGGCTTTTTGTTTTTTTGGAGCTGTTTAATGTTAGTTATTATGTTTTCAAGGTATATGCATGTTCAAATGCTCAGCAAGAATTCAAAATTATTTGCACGTACCCATTTCGAATGAGAGTTGGAAAAATAATACTTATCTTTGAGATCAAAAAAGATTTTCAAAGACTTAAAGACTATTTTATATACAAAATATATCAATTTTACAGTCTTTCAAATCCAAAAAAAATTTTCAAGACTTTCAAAAAAAAAAAAAAAAAAAAAAAAAAACCATTGCGCAAGGGCACACAACCGATTAAGGCCTCGTCAGTAAATAGACCCTGAAACTGAAGGTTTTTCTCATATTTGACGAGATAATTGAAAGATTGACTAGTTGATATGGATATTACAAGGACTAAGTTAGCTCAATTGATAATTTCTATTAAAATAAAGGTTTCTGTCATAAAAACTCAGGTAAGATCATAAAATCTTCCTCTTTGATCATTGAATTCTTCACCTTTGATATTGAGTTTTAAGGTCCCACTGACATCTAATTTCTCAATTGTAATATTTTCATCTTTAATAACAAGTTCATCAGAATTGAGACTGTGATGGTTTGTATCATCTTCATGGCTTTCTATAATATATTTTGCTTTAATTTTTTGAAGAATGATTGGAATTAAACCGTCACAAATTAAAGAAAGACCAGTTTTATTAACTTCTGCCCCTCTAGTTAAAATCGTATCGGAATTCTCCTTGGTTGGAAAAATAAATTCATTAAATTCAGGTCTTGAATAACTCAAATATTGATCTATTAAATCTTCCAAATTTAAATTTTTTTGTAAAATGTCATGTTGGATCCATCTAACCAATCTTGTATCTGCATCGATATCGATGAAGATTTTCATTGAAGCCATTTTATTCAATTGTTTATCATATAAAGCATAAAGACCGTGAATGATGAAAATTGGGAATATATTAGAAGTTGAATGATATGATTTGATATCTTTTATTATTTGAGCGAAATTAAAACGATTAGGCAACAAAATAGTTTTGTTTTTGTTACTTAACCTATCAGTCATTTCTCTATTAGGATGTTCTTCGTCATCATTTAAATCTTTCATGGTCAAATTAACTTTTGAAGCATTCAATTTAGGATCACTATCGTGGTTCATTTCAACAATAATAGTATTTGATTTTGTATTTAAATAAGAATCCATATCGAGAATTTTAACTTCGATCAAAGTTTTTAGATCAGGAAATGATTCTAATTGATTGGAGATGTATTTGGAAGCGGTCAACTTCCCACAAGACTGTCCACCACCAATTAAAATGATCCCATAGTTCTTATCTTGTATTGTCATTGTTTTATAAACTGTTTTGTGATAGCAATATTGGCAACGAAGGCCAGTTGAATTTCTTTGATGAGATCGATGAGATGTGTGTGTAATTTTTTTTTTGTTAATTTTCTCGACTTTATTTGCGTTGGTTGAATTTAACATAGTGCCAGAATCTTTTTAATTACAAATCTTTTCATAAATACATTTAAATTGATATTATACAAAATCTCAAGCAGATTTACTAATTTTTCTATTCAACAAACTTCTAAACACTCTACTGCCAAACCAGACACTTGGACCTGTCAAGAAGAAAACCTTAGTAATAAGACTGAAAATAGAGTCACCAAGGTAATATTGAATAAAGATTCCTTCAAAGGCTACAATAGATCCAATAAAGGCAATTTTGTAGATAGTATAGATCTTTGGTTCACTACCTTGAGAAGCAAAATTTTTGAGATTAACATTTCCATGGGCAAAAATAGTTCCAAAGAACCAGAAGAATGATAAAACAATGGCACCAATGAAAACACTAGCAACGATTGGGTTGGCTTGTTTGTCAGCAGTTTTAAAAATATGTTTGATTTCTGGTTTAATAGAGTATCTTTTTGGTTCATCAAAATCTTTGATTAACTGTTCAGTTGTGGCTGTGGATAATTGGAAATTGGCAATTGATTTAATGACAGGAGTATCAATTTCGAAATCACCTAAGATTATAGATAATTCAAAAGTAGATTCTGGATTCTTATAAAAGAGTAAATTTTTTGATAATTTTTCAACTGAAATTGTTAAGCTAGCTTTACCTTCAGAATTGACTTTTGGCAAAAAAGATTGTTGTAAATTATAGTCTTTTTGTTGTAAGCTAACGGAAACTTGGTTAGGACGATAAGGTTCTTGATTTTCGGACTCCTTAATGGAAAATTCTAATGTAATATCATCACTAGCATTATCAATAACCACTGGAGCAGAAATTGGGTCACAACAGGTGAATTTCTCGGAATAAGATCCAACACTCAAAGTACCGTCGGTGATCTTGAAAGCCAAACTAAGAGCAAGTAACTGAACCACAACCAAAATCTGAGAGAACATTTTAATACAATTGAGTTTGATTCTTCCTCTTTGTTACGTGTTTTCAATTTTCATTTTTTCAAGTTTTGTGTTGGCGTTTTTTCTAATTCATACAAATTCTTTTCCGACGCGGTTTACGGATTTTTTTTCGCAGCCACCGGTACGGATTAAAGACCCACAAAAATGAAAATTTGGCCAGCAAAAATGTAATTAAAGATTTGGAAACTGTTTGACGCCCCAGATACTGCTATTAATAAGACTATAAGAGAGATTTTGTGGCTTTTAAGGTATTGAGATTTACTTTATTTATTCTGTTGCTTTGTTAACTGGAAAAGACATAAATAGGCCGGCCTAGTATAGTGGTCAGTACGAGTCGTTGTGGCCGACTAGACCCAGGTTCGATTCCTGGGGCCGGCAACTTTTTTTTATCAGTTTATTTGCCTTGTTGATTGGAATATATTTTTTCCTCACAGTAACTGAGCTTGTTTTTTATATTGTTGTTAAACAGTTTCTACAACTGTCTAAAGTTTTCTGCTTATTAAAGGATTTATTTACAAATACAAATTAAGTATTTCAAGATCACCCCCGAAATTCACCCCACCTGTCTGAAAATCTTAAAGAAATCAAAACTAAAACAAAATTGCAAAACTTTGAGCATATAAAAACAATCAAAACCATGAATGATTCTTTCAAGACTTGGAAAAACCGATTGATACTCGGTTCTTTTCTCCTCAGAATTGGGTTTTTTCTTTTTGGTCTTTATCAGGATGCAACAATGGAAGTAAAATACACTGATATTGATTATTTTGTGTTTACTGATGCTGCCAAATATATTTACAAATATGGGAAATCTCCATATTCCAGAGAAACATATAGATACACTCCGTTATTGGCATACTTGTTGGTTCCCACTGCAATTAAGTTCTCAGATAGTCCAATTTTGAATACTTTGTTTTTTTCATTTGGAAAATTAGTTTTTGTGATTAGTGATTTAATAACTGGATTGATCATTTTGGAGTTGTTAGAATATTTGAATGATGACAAAAAACAAGAATCAAACCAAAACTGGTATAGAAACTTAGCTTTATCTTCAATCTGGTTATTAAATCCAATGGTTATCACAATTAGTACCAGAGGTAGTTCTGAAAGTTTCTTAACTGTTTTAATAATGTTGTCATTATACTTTTTAATTATCAAAAAATCAAACGTTCTATCAGCAATCTTTTTAGGATTGTCAATTCATTATAAATTATACCCAATCATTTACTTACCATCAATATTATTATATTTAACTTATAAAGACTTTTCACCAACTCAAAAAGGATTCAAAAATAATATTATTTCTCCAATAATCAACAACTTACCAACTATTTTAACTTACACATTTTCGACTATTGGTACGTTTGGAGTCCTAGGTTATTTGATGTATTCAGTTTTTGAATATGAATTCTTATTCAATAGTTATCTTTATCATTTTATCAGAACTGATCATAGACATAATTTCTCAATTTACAATATTTCATTATATTTTAGATCTAGTATTGAGAATATTCAAAATAATAAGGATGATATAATAACTTGGATTTTATCGTTAGATTTTGCAAAATTTGCGTTCATTCCACAAATTTTAATTTCTGGTATTTTAATTCCTGCGGGATTTTGGTTTAACTTCAACTTCAGTTCTAATTCTCAAAATAAAAAATCATTATTACTTTTAATAACTTTGTTTTTACAAACTTTTTCTTTTGTTAATTATAATAAAGTGATTACTTCTCAATATTTCATTTGGTATTTAGTTTTATTACCATTTTATTTGAAAGACTCAAGATTATTAAATGCAAAAAAAGTCACTGGAATAATTTGTCTCGGTGCCTGGGTTTTGGGTCAAGGTTTATGGTTATTTAATGCTTATAATTTGGAATTTTTGGGATTGAATACTTTTTACCCTGGATTATTCTTCAGTTCAGTAATTTTTTTCTTGTCAAATACTTGGATTTTGGGAACCTTTATTGATGATGTTTTTAAGACTTTTTTCTACAGATAATAATTGATTACAAAAACAGTAACATACAATATTGTAATATTAAAATACACAAACCATCTAAACCAAATGAGGAGGAAGCAAGAAATTAGGAACCGAACTTTTAACATAAAAGATATGTTTACATTCTCGACAATGCATTTCCCCTTCCATGATCTGAGTTTCTACTAACAAAGTATGTAAATCTTTTAGTAACTGTTCATTGTCTGGATCATTTGGATCGATATTTTCGGGCTTGGTTGGGGGTAATGAATCGTTCCCTAAGTCATGAGCAACCGCAATAAGGGCACTCCAATCGAGACGTTTCAAAATATTGACAAGAAAAGTTGGATTAAATTCAATTTCTTCTTGAACTAGTTCACATTTTTGGTATGATAACGGAAAAGAATTCAAAGAGCTATCACAGCTGGCAATAGGACAGCGGACAAAGTTTGTTGTGAGGAGCTTCATGGTATTTGTAATTTGATATATAACTATATATCCTTAAAT
>JBAKFZ010000040.1:0-82330 GCA_037355385.1 Saccharomycopsis sp. FM-2023a
CATCAGAAACACTCAAATCAAATAGATCCTTTGATTTCTTTTTATCTGGTTCATCTACAGTATCATCTTGCAACAATTTTCTCTTTTTAGTCTTGAGTGGAGATGCCTTTTGAAAGGAATTGTATTTGGTAAATGAGGTTTCTTTGTCATCATTTTCGCTATCAGATGCTTTATCTTTAGCTCCTTCATCAACATATTCATCATCTTTATCATCTTCATCTTCATCTTCATCTTCGTCATTATTATCATCATTATTATCATCATCATCATCGCTGATAAACAAAGGTTCTGATTCACTTGTTCCTTGTTTCTTAAAACTTTCTTCTGCTTCTGAATTGTCAGCCACAGAAATCAAAGATTCTTTGATTGATTGGCCAGTTTCATTATGAGAATCACTAGAATCGGAATCGGAATCAGAATCAGATTGAGAAGCATTAGAATTGAGGACTTTATCAACAGCGGATTTTTTAGAACTTGCATTTTTAATTGGTCTCGCATCAGAAGATTCATCTAAACTTTTCAAAATTTGATCAACTTTAGCAGTTATTTGGGTTTC
This sequence comes from Saccharomycopsis sp. FM-2023a, assembly GCA_037355385.1. Lineage (NCBI taxonomy): Eukaryota > Fungi > Ascomycota > Saccharomycetes > Ascoideales > Saccharomycopsidaceae > Saccharomycopsis > Saccharomycopsis sp. FM-2023a. The sequence continues at coordinate 557 of JBAKFZ010000040.1, forward strand.
AAAGATCTTCACTAACTGAGCTTTTTTGGCGTTAGAGGTGAAATTAACTTTATGAAAGATTAAAATTTTTTTGATTTGAGGGATCTTCAAATTATTGACATCGAACCCTGGTAAAAAACGTTAGTAAATAAAAATTATTAGATTATTAAATGAATTTATGACGTTAAGCCATACGTACCTGGTTTAAGATAGCTAGTATCGCCATCCATTGTGCTATTAGTGAAGAGTTTTGATTCACAAATGTTGTTGGGAGATTTAAAAAAAAAATTTGTAAACAAAGAATTTAAAATCATAACAAACATCTTGCAAAGAGAAATCGCCACCCGGCTCTTGAAATGTAGGATATTGTGCGGGTAACTATGCTCGTGGGCCACGTCAATTTTAAAGTCACCAATTTCTCAAGCAATAAGTCATAAGAATCAGAAAAGAGCAAAGGCAAAGTCAGTTTTAAACCAATGAAAAGAAAGAAAAGAAATCAAAAGGAGCGATGATAGGAAAAAGTAAATACTTTGATGACCACAATACTAGTTTGGAGTTAAAGAATGAGTTCTTCAAATTCGAATTTGACGAATTGATTAGTTTTCTTTTATTGACATTTTACACTTTTGCTATTTGTCTTTCTTTAATCAATATCCCACAAAGATATTAACTAATTCTTCTTCGCTTTTCTTGTGTAAATTGAAACTGTTATGGAAATTATAAATTAGTATGGCAGATGCGGGGCTGCAAACCAAAATTTTCGCCACCAACTTTACAAACAAAAGTCACAATTTCCTGGACTCTTCCTGAAGTCTCTACTCCTAGATTATAATCTAATTAAATAGTATCTCACAATGTCTGGCGAAACTAAGATTGAGGTCGACCAACCACAGATTGATGAAGGTCTTTATTCTCGTCAATTGTATGTCTTGGGTAAAGATGCTATGCTTAAAATGCAAAAATCCCGTGTATTAATAATCGGTTTAAAAGGTTTGGGTATTGAAATCGCTAAGAATGTTGCCTTGGCTGGGGTCAAATCCTTATCAATTTATGACCCTACTGAGGTTCAACTTTCTGACTTATCAAGTCAATTTTTTTTAAAGGAATCCGATATTGGCAAACCAAGAGCTTTACCTTCTAAAGAACAATTAAGTCAATTGAATCAATACGTTCCGATTTCAATCATTGATAATTTGGATGAATCAAAATTGAAAGAGTTCCAAGTTATCGTGGTTACTAGTGGATTGTTACCTTTAGAAAAACAAATTGCTCTTAATAAATTCACCCATGAAAATGATATCAAATTTATTTCTGTTGATACCAAGGGTTTATTTGGTCAGGCCTTTGTTGATTTTGGTGATAAACATACCATTCATGACACCAATGGAGAAGAACCACACTCTAGCATGATCACCGATATTGAAGTTGATGGAACCGTCACTACTTTGGGCGATGAGAGACATGGTTTAGAAGATGGCGATTACGTTAAATTTTCGGAAATCAAAGGTACTGAAGAAATTGAATTTTTGAACAGTGGTGAACGTTATAAAGTCAAAGTTTTGGGACCATTTGCGTTCAAAATTGATGTTGGAAAGAAGTTAGTTGGCTACAAATCAGGTGGTCTTTTCATTGAGGTCAAAGTTTCAACTGATACTTCTTTTGAACCATTATCCGAACAATTGAAAAATCCTGATTATGTTGTTACTGATTTTGCTAAATTTGATAGACCAGCTCAATTACATTTGGGGTTCCAAGCTTTAGATAAATTTCAACAACTTCATGATGGTAAATTACCCAAACCAATGAATGATTCTGATGCTAAGGAATTGATTTCTATTGTTGATAAATTGTCATCTGAAAATCCAGAAATTTTGGGTGAAGATAAAGTCAATGAAAAATTGATTTCCGAACTTTCTTATCAAGCAACTGGTGATATTCCTGGTATCAATGCATTCTTTGGCGGTGCCATTGCTCAGGAAGTTTTGAAAGCTATTTCTGGAAAGTTCTCGCCTATTAAACAATTTCTTTATTTTGATTCTTTAGAATCTTTACCACCAGCAGAAGAGTACCCAAGAGATGAATCAACTACTAAACCAATTGAATCAAGATATGATCCACAAATTGCGGTTTTTGGTTTGAAATTTCAACAAAAAATTGCCAATCTTAAAGTGTTCCTTGTTGGTGCCGGCGCAATTGGTTGTGAGATGTTAAAAAATTTTGCTTTGCAAGGATTGGGATCAGGACCAAAGGGTGAAATCATTGTTACAGATAATGACTCTATTGAAAAATCAAATTTGAATAGACAATTTTTATTTAGACCCAAAGATGTTGGTTCGGAAAAATCAAAGGCTGCTGCTAATGCGGTTATTGATATGAATCCTGATTTATCCGGTAAAATTAAAAGTTTGACTGATAAAGTTGGCCCAGAAACTGAACATATTTTCAATGATGATTTTTGGAATAGTTTGGATTTAGTCACCAATGCTTTGGATAATGTTGAAGCTAGAAGATATGTTGATCAAATGTGTATCAACTATACTCTTCCATTATTAGAAAGTGGAACTTTAGGTACTAAAGGTAATACTCAAGTTGTTGTTCCAAGATTGACTGAAAGTTATTCTTCTTCAAGAGATCCTCCAGAAAAGGGTATTCCATTATGTACTTTAAGATCATTCCCAAGTAAAATTGATCATACTATTGCATGGGCAAAAATTTTATTTGAAGAATTGTTTACTGAAGCACCAGAAAATGTCAACATGTACCTTACTCAAAGTAATTTTGTGGAAGCTACTTTAAAACAAAGCGGTGATACCAAAGGTATTTTAGAATCCATTAGTTCCAATTTGAATGATAGACCATTGTCATTTGATGATTGTATCAAATGGGGTAGATTGGTTTTTCAAAAGAAATTTCATGATGATATTGCTCAACTATTATACAATTTCCCAGCAGATTCATTAACTGCTAGAGGTGAACCATTTTGGTCAGGTACTAAGAGATGTCCAACTCCACTTAATTTTGATATTAATAATCCAGATCATTTTAATTTTGTTGTTGGTGCTGCTCATTTGAGAGCTTTTAATTTTGGTCTCAATGGGGTTGATTCTTCAAATACAGAAAGATATGCCAAGGCAATTCTTGAAGCAGAAGAACAAATTAAACCTTTTTCTCCAAAAGTTGGGGTTAAAATTGCCGCTAATGAAGATGAATTAAAAAGTATGGCTGAAAATGGTGAAGATAGTGATGAATTGAAAAAATTATCTGACAGTTTACCTTCAGCTTCAAGTTTAGCTGGTTTTAGATTACAACCAGTTGATTTTGAAAAAGACGATGATAGTAATCATCATATTGAATTTATCAGTGCTTGCTCAAACTGTAGAGCTTTAAGTTATGGTATTCAGACTGTTGATACTACAAGAACTAAATTCATTGCAGGTAGAATTATTCCAGCAATTGCTACCACTACTGCTTTGGTTACTGGTTTAGTTCAGTTAGAATTATATAAAATTATTGTTCCTGGTAAAAAATTAGAAGATTTCAAAAATGGTTTCATTAATTTGGCCTTACCATTTTTCGGTTTTTCTGAGCCAATTGCTTCTTCAAAGGGGAAATATAATGATAAAGAATTTGATACAATTTGGGACAAGTTCAATTTTACCAATAAAGACATTACTTTACAAGAGTTTTTGGATTATTTTGAAAATGAAGAAGGATTAGAAGTTAGTATGATTTCTTATGAAACTTGCTTATTATATGCTTCATTTTTCCCACCAAAAAAATTAAAAGAAAGAATGAATTTATCATTACCTGAAGTTTATAAATTAGTTGCTAATAAAGAAATTCCAAGTGATAAAAAATCAATGATTTTAGAATTATGCGCTGATGATAAGAGTGGTGAAGATGTTGAAGTTCCAGTTGCCAGAATCCAATTGTTTTAGAATTATTATTTTTTTTATATATTTTTGAACAAATTTTATTTCCCTTTTATTTATTTTGATATAATTTATGATTAGTATTTACTTTAATGAAAATTAAAAAAAAAAAGTATTGTAAAGTTACATGATTTATTAAAAACACTTTAATATGCATTTATTATCTCATTAATTTATACTATATTTACATGACAATAAAATCGTGAAAACTAATTACCTTGAGCCAATCTTCTCTTCATAGCTCTTTGAAGTCTTCTTCTTTTTCTTAATTTGTGATTTTTCATCTTTGTTCTTCTTTTTCTCATCACTGAATCAACTTTGATATCAAAAGTGTTTTTATTAACGCCTTCAATAACAGGAGCAGATATGCTTTCAGGAGTACTTAAGGAATCCATGATGGTTTTATTATTATTGATTTTGAAAATATTGAAAGTTTGAAAGTTTTGGGTCATCAAACTTCTCGATGGGTTAAACCATTTTGTAAAACTAAGTCTGCCAGCACAAATTGGAGACTGCACTGTTTTTCTCAACAATGAACCAAACATTATATTAGTGACTAATGATTTGTTAGGTTGTAAAACAGTTTTCTTTCATTCATTTTTACACAAATTTTGATTTTCAAATTTGAATTTTTGAAGAAAAAAATCAAAATTATGTACGGGTGTGTGTAAACATACGGTGTCTGGGTTTTTCTTATGTTTAGTGAAATTCAAATTTGTTTGTTAATTAAACAAACAAACCCATCATTCAAATCTTGTGAATCAAGGTAATAGCTGCGCGAAAGACTTACCAATGTCGCAAAGCTTGCCGCTTATCCCATTTATTCTGAACCCTCAGAAGTATTTTACCCCCAAAAAACAGCGAAATAATGGGAAAGGGTTTTTGCGATTACTTCAGGATACAAAATCTTATGTATTTCAACCATTAATAGATGATTTTGAAAGAGAAAATCAAGCCAATATTCATAAACTAGAACAACAAGGAATAACTAATGACATTGAAGATCTTTGGACCGCGGTTCTGGCTCTTCGACAAAATGAAAGAAAAGTAATGATTGAAAAGGGATATTTAGATGATGAAAATTCAAAACGTTCGTTAGATCATGCTATTTCATTTAGAGGAACTTGTACTGACATGTGTCCTTCATATGAAAGAATCAAAAGAACTCGTCAAAATAATGTTAACGTTCATGAAAAAGATTCAATTTCTGGGTTTATTGATAGAAATCGAGCCATTAAATCATTTTCTCGTCCTGCTGCTGGTCAAGAACCTCCATTACCATCAGATGTTAGACCTCCAAACGTTCTTGTGAATACTTTGGATTATATCATTGATAATTTGTTAGATCAAATGCCAGAAACTCAATCATTTATTTGGGATAGGACAAGATCAATTAGACAAGATTTTACATTTCAAAATTATTTTGGTCCTGAAGCAATTGAATGCAATGAAAAAATTGTAAGAATTCATATAATGTCTTTACATATTATGGCAAATTCTGATATTGAATATTCTCAACAACAAGAACTTGAACAATTAGAAAAATCCTTAAAAACTTTAGCAGAAATTTATGATGAATATCGAAAAAAAGGATTTCCTCAACCTCCAAATGAAGCAGAATTTCGAGCTTATCATTTGCTTTTAAAAATCAATGATCCAGATCTTCAAAGGCATTGTGAAAGACTACCTGGAAATATTTTTGATAATAAATTTATCCAAATTGCTTTACTTTTTAGAAGAATTTTTTCAGTTTCTCTTAATAGTTCACCAAAACTTTATTCCACTTTTTTTGAAACAGTATTAAGTCCTGAAATTCCTTTTTTAGTATGTTGCTTATTGGAAATTAAATTTAATGATATTTGGTTAAAATCTTTGAAAGCAATTTTTAAAGCCAATCATAATAAGACCAGAAATCTTAGTTTACCACATTTATTTCAAGTTCTCAAATTTCCAGAATATGAAAGACTAAAATCATTTTTGGATTTTTATAATGTTAATTATACTACTGATGATAATGGTATAGAAAATATTGATATGAATACTTCAAAGAATATCTACAAAACTCCAATGACAGATATGGGAGCTCCTAAACATATGAAAAGTGCTTATGATTTCAGATTGAATAACAAAGTGAATGGTTTATCAAGAAGAGATCTTATAAATGGTGGTGGTAGAAATAATTTTAAAATTTCTAAAAATAGTTTTAATGCAAAACAGTTAAAATCAAATGGCACCCAGGTGATTGATATTAGTAATAAATTTGCAAATACTAATAATAATATTATACTAGAGAAATCAAAACAAGATCAAGGGAAGATAAGACAACTAGAGCAACAAAGATTGTTAGAATTACAAAGGATTGAGCAAGAAAAAGCTAAGATTGAATCAAAAAGACAAGAATTACTCGAAAAGAAAAGAGCAAAAGAAGATTTTTTGAAAAAGCAAAAAGAAGAACAACAACAAAAAGAATTATTAAAACAACAAGAAGAACGAGTGAGAAGAGCTGAAATAGAAAGAAAAAAACGCGAAGAAGAAGAACGTATTAGAATTCAACAAAAACAAGCAATCATACTACAACAACAAAGAGATGCAGAAAAAAAGGCTGCTTTAAAATTATCACAAAAGAAAGCCAAAGCTTTTAAATTATCAGAAGAACTACTACAATGTTTCTTAAATGAGATTGTTTATGAAACTACCATGGATCTTGTTGCTGATAAGTTAAAACAAACAAATTTGAAAAAACTTATGATGAAAAAAATTTTTAAGGTTGCCAAAAGATGTAAACAAAATTTGGAAAAGAAACAAAGAAAAAAAGATGAATTAATAAGATCTCAAAATTTGTTAGGATTTGGTTCAAATGTTAATAAATATTCTAGAAGATTAGGAATTATTCAGGAAATAAAAGCTAATAGTAGTGTTTCAATTGAAAAACCAGAAAATCTGATAGTGGTGAAACCAAATAATGATGAAATTTTGAAAAAAATTGAAAAACAATATGAAATTTTTGAAAAAAGTTTTGTGGCTACTGCTGATCAATCAACATTACGAATGACAAAAGAAATTAATCCATTGCTATGGAATAAAATTGATTTATCATTGTTTGCCAAATTGTGTTTGAAAAACACTCATTTTGATCAAACTGAATCAGTTCCAAAATCCATTAAAGTTTTATTTTCCATTAATGACTGGCAAAAAAATTCTTCCAAATGGTTAATTGAGAAATTTGGATTCTCTCAAAATTTAAAAACTAAATGTTTCCAAAAGACATTGAATATTAATGGTAAATTACCAGTTCAATTAACCAGTTATGATAATAGCGCTTTGAAAGAAACTGCATTTTTAATTTTTGAATGTGGTTTTGATAATGATAGTAAAGAAGATTATAAAAATAAATTGAAAAAAGATGGTGAAAAGTTACTTCAATTATTAGATTTTTTAAATTCAAAATCATTATTTAAATATCAAATTTTATTATTATTTTGGCAGGATGATTCTATTAAAGTTTCTGAGTCAGAAATTTACAATTTGTTAAGTATTGATATTATTAAAACTAAGTTTAAAAATAATTTGATTGATTTATTATTTTGTCCAATTAATCTTTATAGAAATGATACTTCAAATTCGGTTGATGAACTCATATTGAAGGCCTTCAATAAAATGGCCAAACATTTCCATGGATTTTCAAGTACTAATGGATTGAAAAAGGTGGTTTTATCTAAAAAAGATTATATCACCAAAGGTGATCCTGCTTATTTCAGTTTAGGGGAGAGTTTGGTTATTACTGAAAGTGTTAATCATGAAACTTCGGTGATGGAACAACATCCATATTATAGAAAACAAAGATTAAAATCTAGTTCAATGATAATGCCTAGATCAAGAAATACTTCAATGATAATCTCCAAAAATAATTCAATATTGAACATGTCAAGAAAAAGAATTGCCAGTGGTAAACAAAGAGAAGCAAGTAAAAAAGTTAAACCTGAAGAAGATTCTTTTGTTCCAAAAACCAATACTACAATTGCTGAGAATCCATTAGCCCAAAGTTCAATGATATTTAATGATTTTAAAAAATCCAATTTATCTTTTATTAATGATACTACCATGAACACTACTTATAATAATACTACAAATCATAGTTTTTCAATATTGCAATCACGATTCAATAGGATTTCCAAACCGAATCCTGCAAATTTGTCCAGAGCATTGAATACTAGTTTTGTTGGTAATAACACTAGTAGATTAACCTTATCAAGTAATTTTTCAAGACGATCAAGTTCAAATCTCAAATACAAACCAAATAGAACTAAGATTACAAAACCAATTAGCAAGTTCAAACCAACAACTACTCCCAAAAATGTACCAAATAATTTATTAGAATTAAAAAATTTGATTTCTTCTGTTAAGTCCAAGTATAATAAACCTTGAAGTATGTTAATTTTTTTGCAATCTCGAAACCATTACTAACTCTTCAAACAATTTAGATGACCTTTTTATGTTCTGCTTTATTATTTAATGTCAATTGTTATGAATTTATTTATTAATTAAGTTTTTATCTTATTTTACATTGTAATAGTATTTTAAAAAAAGACTATCAATAAGTTGATAATACTAATTAAAATCATTAACTATATTCAACTAAATCAGGATTGTAAATCATCTAGTTGAAGATAAATCGAACAAAGCTGCATTGAAAAAGAGATATGAAGTACCTTAACAAATGAAGAAAGTTCATGGATGATTTGGAATTTTATAGCAGTAAAAGTGAATTGAATTGAATGGGTAACGATTCACTACTTGAATAAAATGGAACATTGAACACTTGTAGATTGATCAAAATCAAAGGAAGAGGCAGTACTTGTTATCATACCTGACGACATTGATACAAAATTTAATAAATCAAATTGATATTTTTATGCTTTTGCACACTACTACAATTTCCAATTTTAAATCGGATCTCGAATTGCAATTTCTTAATAGAAATATCCTCTTTTAAAAAAGTTCTAACAATCCCGTACACAAAGTCTCATCTTTGAAGAAGAAACAAAAGTTTCATATAATGTGTAAATAATGAAAAATTAAACTCTCAAAAAAATCTCATCTCATCTCATCTCATAAATTTCAGCAACATCACATCCCAATGAACGAACAAAACCCACCTCTGAAGCCCACTGACACCTCTTCTTTTGCCAGTATATTGGCTGGTGTACAAAAGCTACGAGACTCCGCCAGTAAGATTGAAGTGACCACCAATAAAACTAATAGTGAGCCAATACCTCATATAACCACTAATACTCCTATACCCAATCCAAGCCCTAATAATGTTATTGATTTGAAACGACAACGAGACGAGGCTGCTAAGAATTTGGTATATAATCAAGCTCCTACTTCTTTTGCAAAGACTTCGATCTATCAACAACGATATTTGAAAAAATCACGAATAAATACTGGAGTTAAAGTTGTTCAAAAAATCACCATTAATCCATCACAAAAGGGAAACCCATTGATCAAATCAATGAAGAATGTTCCATATGAGTTCTCTTCGATTGTTAAGACAGATTATTTGATTAATGGAGAAATTTCTGTGATATTTTTATCGTTAAAGTATCATAAATTGAAACCCAATTACATTTATGAAAGATTGCAAAAAATTGGAATCAATAATGAAAAAAATTCAAATCAGTTACAAATCTTACTAGTCTTGTTAGATACTGAAAACAACTACTGGGGATCATTACAAGAATTAACAAAAATGTGTGTTTTCAATAATTTTACATTAATTTTAAGTTGGTCATTTGAAGAAGCTGGTGAGTATATTGCCACCATTAAAAACATTGACTCAGTGCCAACCTTCAAATATCGTGGGAATTCTGATAATGATAAATTTGATATTATCAAAGGAATCCAAAAACAAGATTATTATTCAAGGTTAGTGGATACTTTGACTTCAATTAAATCAGTTAATAAAACTGACGTTAGTAAAATGGTTGCTAGTGGAGAGTTCAAAAATTTCAAGGAATTAATCCAAGATGATGGAGAAAAGTTAAAGCTTATTGAAGGATTTGGAACAGTTAAACTAAAAAGATTCAAAAATAGTATAAATGAACCTTTTTTATTCAACAAAGATTACGAAAATGATAAAAAAGTATTAGAATGGAAAAAAAAATGTCGAGATATAAAATTACAAAGATTAAAAGAAGAGACTCCCACAAATATTAAATAAATTTAAAGAACTCATTTATTTTTTTTGGAAAAAATACACTATATAAAAGGAATATTAAATTTATTTCCACCAATTGTTTGGTTTACCATCATGAATAATAGATTGTAAAGCTTTTTGTTTTGGAACGTAATTAACTCTATGATAAGAATTGATGTTTTTTCTCAAAACAATTTGATAACAAGTAGCAGAACCTTGTCTTGAAATAATGGTTGATGAAGCTAAGAAAAATTCCCAAATTCTAAACCATCTGATACCATATTTATTAATGACTTTTTCTTTATTACCCATCCAGTTTCTATACCATCTCCATAAAGTAGCAGAATAATGAACCCCAATGTTATCAATACTAACCACTTCAAATCCAGTACCTTCTAACTTACTAACCACAAAATCTAATGGAGTTGAAGCATCCGCACCAGGGAAAATATATTTATTCATAAATAGTCCCCAAATCAAATCTTGAAATTGCCAGTATTTTCTTAATCCAGCATATTGTAAGTAAAAGATTCCATCATCATCTAACATATCATAAACTTGTTGTAAAAATGCTCCGAATTTTCTAACCCCAACGTGTTCAGCCATTTCCAAACAAGTGATCTTGTCATATCCACCTTCAGGAACTGGAGTATCTCTGTAATCACAACAAACGATTTTTGATTGTTCTGGGGTAATACCATATCTTTCCAAAGCAGCCATACCATATTTAGTTTGGTTTCTACCTAAAGTGACCCCAGTAACGTGAGCTCCATGATTATAAGAAGCATAAGTGGCCAAAGTACCCCAACCACAACCTAAATCTAACATTTTTTCACCTTTTTTCAAGTCAATTTTATCACAAACAATTTTCAATTTATTGTCTTGTAATTCTTCCAAAGTTTCTTCTCTAGTGATATCTCCAATGACCCCACTAGTGTAAATCATTCTTGGACCAAGGAACCAAGTGTAGAAATCATCACCGCGATCATAATGATCTCTAACTTGTTCTTCATCTTGAGATCTAGTATGCATAATAACTTCTGGAATAAATTCAAACAAGAAGAACTTATATAATGAGGGTGTAAATTGGAAAGTTGCCCAATCATGATTGAATTCCAAAATATCTAAACAATCTCCGTTGAAACTAACTTTGTTAGCAAAATATAATTCGTGGAAAGTTTCCCATGGGATTTTTTTACCATGATATTTTTGAGCTAATTTTTCATCATGGAAAGTGATATAATGTTCAATCGGTTTACCAGGAAACTTGACTTTTTCATTAATTCTTGGAGAGAAAGTTGAAACAAATGACCAATAACCAATTAAGAATGGGAAAAAAAATAAAACAACAAAGAATAACCAAGTTTTAATTCCTCCACCTAATTTACGAGTAACGTATAATGGGAATAATAAAATGGTACCAAAAAGAGCAAAATTAGAGAAACTTTTAGAACCTGGACCATCTGCTGGTAATGGAGCATTTTTAATTGCTGGTGACTATGATTTGTTAGTATTTTGAGACATATACATATCAATAAAATAAATTTGAAAATGGAAATCTACTTACTGCAGTGGTTAAGACTCCAAACTCTTTGGATGGAGCCGGTGGAGTTGGGAACGGAGGAGTCTTGATGAATTCAAATTCCGTAGACATTGAGAGTGTTTAGAATGATTGAATTCGAGTAAGTTAATGAAGACAATATTGATTGAAAAATAACACCTCGACGATTTTTTAACGATCGCTTGCAAGGAACTGAGCCCTGATTTTACATGATGAAATTTTCAACATGAATTTGTTTATTGGAATATTCTGATAGCATTCAACTTGATTATAAAAGGCTTTGTTAAATAGAATATGATTGATAAGGATTGAAGCGGGTGTTCAGTTCATGAACATCGAGCTTGTTTTCAGTTGTACAATCAACTCTTAATACTAATTGAAAAGAAATGTTTACTAAAATGTTTACGAAAAGTTGAATTATCAAAATCGTGAAATTTAACGATCATGATAGAACAAATTGAATTAACTAATGTCACAAAGTACACAAATTAATCGTAGAACTCAAAACATTAAGCCAAACTAATTCGCTTAATATTCGACAGGGTTACTTTGGTGCAAGGCTGCATCCCTATATATAATCACATGATCAGAAAACGCGCTTTTTCAAGATTGCATTTGAAAGGAGTTGACTTATGCAAAGCGTGCCTTTGAAAGGATTGTTGGTAAATAAAACACTCAAAGTATAAACAATTGATACGAATCCGAATCGGGACAAGCTATGATTTGATTATAATTCATTTATTCAAAAAGCAAATGGTATTGGTATAAACTTATAGTATAGTATAATTTGTAAAAAAGAAAAAAAAAAAAAAAAGAAATATTTGAACCCAACCGATAAATAAGAAAATAAAATAGTATAGCGATAAATAGTCATTAAGATGTAAGATTTAAAATAACTCTGAAATAAAAGAAATAAAGCAAAGGATTTGAAAATATGGCAATAAAAAAGTTCAAATGTCTTGGTTAAGATGATAATTACCTGAATTTAAAGAAGCTTCTGAGTTTCTAGATCGGGTGGTATAGTAAGATTGATGAGAAGAAGCCACTGAACCTCTGCCTTCATTACTTGGAGGTCTAGAGTTGTTCAAAGAATTAGGAACGCTGGTTCTGTTATAATGCATAGGAGGAGAAATTGGAGAATGAATATCAGATTTATTAGCTTTATTAACATTGATTCTAAGACTTGGAACTGATCTATAATGTTTCAATTTCTTGGTTTCTTCTTGATGACGCTTAGAATAAAGAATAGATCTTTGACCTTTAAAGAATTCACTAGCAGTTAAATCATCCATAATAGGAGTTGGAGGAGGTGGTAAAGGTTTTTCATCAATATCAAGACAAGTAAGATTAGTAGAATTATTAGCTAATGAAACATTAATATTAGATGGTCTTCTAATATTAAACATTGATCTTTTTGAACGAAGAGACTTGATTTGAGGATTCATTGGTTTGGTAGCATTAGTCGACTTTGCTTCTTTGCATTTAACTAAAAAACTATTATAATTCAACTCATCATTAAAATAATCAAAAAAGTCTTCCTGCTGTTCTTCAAGATTGATTTCTTCATTCTCATCAAAACTTTCTGGTTGGATAGTCAATGACTCTTCAAAATCCTCTTCTTCATTATAAAACCCACTGCCACTAATATGACGAGCTTTGATTTGTCTTTTATCATCAAAAGTCTCAATTGAAGTAGTACTGGATAAATTGGTGTAATCATTATAACTACTTCTAAATGAACTTTCGGGGGAATTGACAGAATTTTGATGAGTGGCCTCAATGGGTGAAGTCAACAAAAAGGTATTATCAGCATCATCTGGAATCATTGGTAATAAATCATTATTATTACTATCATCATAATTACTTAATCCACTGGATCTTTTTTGAGGTTTAATAAACAATAACTTCTTAAAAGAAGAAGAGATCTTGTTATTACTGTTATTACTATCAACACTGGATATTGTACTGGTGGTACTAATCATGGTTTCTGATCTTGACCGTAGTTGTTGTTGTTGAATAAATTTTGGTTGTGACTCGTCAGAAATCTTGAGATTCAGGAAATTCTCATTATTTTGAAGAAACTCAATTTGTGCTAATGAAGGGGTGGTGTTTGCGGTGACAGAGGAAGCAGTGGGGGAAGAGACCAACATGTTTAGTGGTTTAAAAGTTATGAAAAGTTGCAAAGTGAATAAATTTAGGACTAGGGGATCCTTTTATACCAATAAAGTAATGTCTCAAATGCAGAAATTCAACAATAAACAAAAAAAATAAAACAATTTTTGTGAAATTTATAAACAAATTAAAAAAAAATGGATTTGTCAAAGTGACAAATTGAAAGAACACGTTAATTGGCTCAATTAATGTATTAATATTACTCTCGTGGAATTCTTTTATACAATTGTATACTTAATTATATAATAAAAGTTCACGGTTTTTCAGCTCCTTAAATAGTACAAAAATTCGTGAATAATCTCCCTGAGTAAATCCCGGCTAGTTGCCTCATTAGTGGGATTGCCAGTCCATTAAAGATTCTAGCCCGTTAAGAAACCGTTGACATGAAAATTGATCGACATTGAAAGGAAAATACGTCGTCGGTTGGCAGTTACTAGGATAATTTAAATCCCTGGTTTTTTACACACTAATGACCCGAGGATTGATCGATTCGATCGGAATATTTATTATTGACTCGGTGTTAACATCTTGGTTTCACTTGAAAGATTAAATGATTAATTGAGTTCAATTAGGGGTATTTAAAAAGTGGGTTAGACATTTACTTTAATTATTTTGCAGATCCTGAAATAGTCGTGAAAAATTACTTAGATTGGATTTATTTGACATTTTTGGAGATTTTGAGTCTTGACATCTAATCTTTTTTAATTAAAACTCTAATTTACAATCACTAATTAATTTCATTACAATTGTCACATTAATTTAAACCAAAGCAAAATAATCAATAAAAATTCATATCAAATAGAACATTAAAAAAATAAAACAAAAAGAAAATGAAAATCGCAATACCATTCAGTAAAGGTAGAGAAAAAAACTATAGATAATAAGGCATCCAATACTAAAAACATAGAAAATAAAATAAAAAAACCCTCCAAATAAATAACCTCCAAAATATTATCGAGAACAGCAATCAATAAAAAAAAAATATCACCTCACCAATAAGTAATATACACTTAAAAAAAAGCAAAAATAAACAGTCAAAAGACAAAAAAAATCAAAAAGTTATTCTTTGAATTTTAAAGTTCCATCATCATAAATCCCACAATTGAACCATTCATGATTTAAAGCTTCTGAAGCAGTTAATCTTTCATAAGGATTCCAAACAAATAATTTTTTCAATAAATCAGCAAAATTCCACCAGAATTTAAAAGTATCGAAATCAACTGGTCCCACAATAATTGGATCAATAACATTGATTCCATTATCATTAACATGTTGTTCAAATGTTCCAGTTAAATTCGCTGGATAAGTTTGATAAACTTTTCTCAAATTTGTTGGATTCAAAATACTTGATTTGAACCTTGAAGATTTTTTAACAGCATGACGTTTACTAATAGATTCAATAATTAAATTATCAAAATTATGATGATTGTTGCTGTTGCCACTAGTTAATTTATCTTTCAAATTTTTATAAAAATAAAAATAATCACTTCCATAGATTTCCATAGTTTTAATCCAATCGGTATTAATACAACCACCTGCAATACTATTCAAATTCTTGAATTTATTACCATCATAATTATCTTGAAAATTGTCTTTTAAAATAGTTCCAGTTAAAAAATTAATTCCTTTTAAATCCATTAATAACTTTTTGTCAGTAGATTCATTACTAAACGATAAACAATATTTAAAATATGATTCTTCAAGATTCATTGATAAATCGAGATAAATTCCAATTTTGGTACTAATCAACTCTTCAATTGGTGCTAATTCACCAACATTTTTTTTGAGTTTTGAATCAGCATCTTTTGGATATTTTTGTTTGATTTTTTTGATTCCAGTTTCTTGATAAATCAAATCATAATTCATAAATTTAAAAGACTTAAAATTATCAACAAAGTCAGAACTGTTACTATTATTCTTCTTTGTTATATGATTATCTCCACGTTCTTTTAAAAAAGATGAAACATCTGGTTTGATTTTATCAACATTAGATTTACTTGGAATTGAACCGAATCCATTGATTTCTTTTGAGCTAGCACGACGACTATTATCACCAACACTAAAACTTCTTTTTTTAAGAGATTGGCTGTAATGATTCCCATAATTTGAATAGGGCCTTCTAAGTTGTCTTAACTTATTCAAACCACTATAACTTTCAATTCCACAACTTTTAATCAACTCAAAATCCAATTTTTGATTAATGATTCTTTCCATCATTAGTAAATGTTCACGATTATCGTGAGTATTGAATAAAGCTTGACCGAGCAAAAATTCCATCAAAACACAAGCAACTGACCAAACATCACATTCATATGACCAACCAATTCCAAACAGAACTTCTGGAGCACGATAATGTCTAGTAGAAACTAATTCTGGATGAAATTCATCATTAAAAACTGCTGAACCAAAATCAATTAATTGCATTTTAGTATCTTTTAAAATTCTTCGATTAGGAGAATTTAATGCATTATCATGTTTTAATTTTTTAAAATTTTTTGATTTATTATTAGAACTTGAAATACTTTTATGAATATCAAAATAGTATTTTTCAAAATTATCATCATTTTCTAATAAAATATTCTCGGGTTTTAAATCAGTATGAATTATATTCAAATCATGCAAATAAGTTACACTTTTTAATAATTGCTTAGCAAATGATTGAATATGAGAACCCGGAAATTTTTTGAAGTGATTATTTTCAAAAAAATCATAAACTGAAATTGGATATAGTTCAGTAACAATTGATATATGATTTTGATAATCAAAAACCTCTTTAAAATGAATACATCCATTATCATTTGTAGGATCAAAGGATTGTAAAGTTTTTAAAACTCTTAATTCCACTTTTGCAGCTTCTCTATATTTGGGTATTGCTTTAATAATTTTAATGGCCACTTTGTTCTTCTTTTTAGTATCAATAGCTTCAACAACTTTACCATAAGTTCCTTGACCTAACGATTTTGTAATCCTAAATCTATAGTTAGCAAATGTACTACCAATTTGAACTTTATAATGACCATTATCTTCATCAATCAATTTATTTGAATTGGTTGGTAGAATTAGAGGAACTTTTACATCAACCGCTCTTGGTTGATTGATATGAATTCTTAAGTATTCAGTCTTCACTAATTCTAACTGGGGTGGCAAAATTTTATTAGAAACGCCATCATTATCAGTTGAATCCTCATCATTTATTGAATCAGTTTTTCTTTTCTTGCTAGAATCAATTTTTTTAAATTCATGACTATTTTTTAGCATTAAAAAAGAATTATTTCTTTTTAAAGGACGAGTTGAAGTTGACGCATTAAACTCAGGATAAATTTTATTAAAATTGAAACTTGTATCTGAATTAAACAGTATTCTTTTAAATTTAGAATTAGAATCATTTTCATTTGAACTAGAAGAATCAAATCCATTAATGTCATCATATAAAATTGCATTGTCATTGGAAAAAGGATTAGAAGTAGTATCATCTTCATCTTCATCATCCACAATGATAACGCTTTCATCCGAATCATAAATTTGTTTATGTTTCATGAAGTATTCATTATTCTTATTGCTTAATTCTCCTCTTTCAAAAGAAGTATTAAACTGATGATTATTATTACCAAAAATTTCAGAAACAAGATCATCATCGGAATCCAAACAAATTGGATTATTTGAATTTAGCCCGTGTTTCAAAAACGGGTTTGTATTATTATTATTATTGTTATTATTATCATTAGTATTGTTTGTCGAAGTATTACTATTGGTATTAGATTCGTTATTAGCAGCTAGAATGGAGCTGGAAGACATCATCATGTTATTGGTATCGATAATTGAAGAAGATAAGCTTGTTGCGGAAGATTTGAAGATAGGGGTGGAAGAGTTTCTGGGACTGGTAATATTGGAAGAGATGATCTCTTCTTCAAACGTTCTAGGTCTTTTGCGGTTATTGATCAGCTGGACCAAAGAAGAAGACATCCCAATGTCAAATATCGAAGATGTTGATGTTAAAATCTCGTCGCTTAAGCACAGCCAAAAAAAATAAAACAAGCTGTCAAGAGTAGACTGATGAGTCAAGGACAGTGGCAGATAACGAGGGAGCCAGAAACTGGGGTGGCCTCGGAGGTCGATTTCAACAGGGCAGTATGACTGCGATAGGATTAAATTGGAGATGAGGAAGGAAGTAAAAAAGGTAAAAATTCTAAAAAAAGTTGTACTTTGATTGAATTTGGATGCTGTTTTTTTTTTGATTTCTTGAGGGGGGCAAGGGAGATTTTTAAGATTTTGAGATTGTATTTTTTTAATTGTAAATCACCCAAAAACTGAAAGAAGTATTAGTTTTTTATAAAAAGTACGATCAATACTTTACAATTTTAGTTCTTACAAGCATTTATTTATGATTTACGCAACTCAATTATAATAAAGCGGTGAGTTTTGCTTTACTCAACAGTTTAATATAAACAAGGCAGGTAGGTCATCTTTCTCTATCATTAACTCTATAAATGCACACGTGCTGCCCGCCACAAAAGAAATGAACTTATGTGTTACCCTCTTTGTTATCTAATTCTATCAGCTGACTTAAATCTTTACCCTCCCTTAAAGCATTATCATGTGACCACCGCTTCAGCAAAAAAGTGCGCCACTGCACCGCCGCTCACCGCCACAATAAAAAAGAAAAACATAAACACACACTGCCACAATCAACCCAAGACCGTCAACATTGCTTCAAGTCTTACTCTTCATATACTTTGCTATCCATCATGCTATTTAGTAAACCCAAATCTGAATTTCGAAATATGACTGGATCTTCGTCCGAACTCCCATCTTTCTCTTCCGAACGTACTGTACCAGCAATTATCGGTTCGAATAACAACAATCATCCTAATATGACGAATTCTGTTGATTCGAATTCTTCAAATCCAATTTTGATGGCAACGGCCGTCGCTGCTGCTGCTAATCCTAATGCATCCATGAAATCCCCCGAAAGTTTGGTTTCAACTCCTGGTAATGACAGAAGATATAATTGTGAAGAATGTGGTCATACCTTCACAAGAAAACATAATTTAAAATCCCATTTATTGATTCATTCAAAGAGTAAACCACATATTTGTACTCATTGTAATGCGAATTTTAGAAGAGCTCATGATTTGAAAAGACACCAAAAATTACATACCGGAGAAAAACCATTTCAATGTATTCAATGTGGTAGAACTTTTGCTAGAAGTGATGCTTTAGTTCGTCATAATAATTCTCATGGTGGTTGTAATCTTGGTTCTTCATCCACTAATGATCCGCCAAAAGGTAATCTCATTCATCTACCTCTAATCAGTAGTAGAAGAGAAGCTATGAATATAGGTACAAGTTTACCCAATAATAATAATAATAATAACAATAGTCATCATCATGAACAAATGTTAAATACTTTGAATGGTATCAATAATAATAGTAATAATAGTGATAGTAGTCAAAATGCTCTCAATACCCTTCCAACTTCTACTAATGAACCACCAGCTTTACTAACTCATTCTCATGAAATCAATGATCAACAAATGATTGATCAAAATATAATCATGGAACCTACCCCACCAATTACGGTTCATTCAACTGGTACATCATCATCATCAGGTACTATTCCTGACAGTTCTTCATCAATTTCCTCGGGAAATAGTAACAATATCATTAGTCTCAAAAACAGTAGTAGTTCTAGAATTGATAAACCAAATCATGAAAATGATAGAGAATACAAAAGGTTTTTAGAAGCAAAAGTGCAATCATTGGAAAAAAGACTAAAAGACGCAGAAGCAGAAATTGCTTTTTTGAAAAATGATAAAAATAAGTTGGTTTGAGTTGTTTATTTGGTTAAGGATTTATATAAGTTATGTAATTTTGTGGTTTAATTAATGATTGGTTTTTGTGATTAATCTTGTTTTTCTTTTGTAATTTTCCCTTCATCCTGAATTTTCTCCTCGTCTTTATTATCAACCAATTCCTCTTCTTCAATGCCATTCTTATTAATAACAATCTTCTTCAAAATTTTCTTCTTTTCTTTCTTCTTTTTTTCGATTGTTTTGGCTTCATCAATTCTTCTTAAATATCCATTATAAACCACCACTTCCGCAACTAAAACTAATAATCCAAACAACATACTTAGAAAAATCTTATTACTGGTTTTCATATTACTCATTGATGTATTTGTCCAATACCAAATTGCAAACCCAACTGAACCGGTCGTCACCAAAATATTTATCACTGTGGTTAGTTGTTCTTTGATTTGTTTGTTGAATTTACTCGCAGACATCACCGTCAAATCATCTTGACCATCAAGTCGAAGTCTGGTGTCTTTATGGATTTGTAATGTATGATAATCTACCGAAGTTTCTGGAGTGGAAATCATGGTTTGATATTCTTGTTCCTCTGACAAGATTCGAAGTCTGGCCAATTGTTTTTTGAACTCTTTACTTTGTTCAGCTTTGGGTTTACTAGGGAAATAAAATTCAAGCAGAGGAATGATTGATTTGATAGTTGTTGATTTGTTCAAAACATATTGCAAATCATTTGAGGTGATCCATTCGCGGGATAATAACTGTTCCTTGAGATCATTAGTAAGTTCACTGGCCTTAATTGCCTTTTTTGTTTGATCATTGATCTTGTATTTTGTTTCTTGAGACATGTTTAATTGGTGATGATTGATGCTTTAACAATTTCAAAGCTCCATGATTTTAACACACAAAAAAAATGAAAAAAAAAAAAAAAATTTCAAATCGATGAGCTTCACTGATAAACTTAGAGTTACCACCAAAAATGGCAAAGAAGAAGAAAGAAGATAAAGTCAAGATCAGTGGTATCACCCCAATTTTGGAGATTCCTTTAGACGATGATCCAATATTTTCTGTTGCAGTTCATCCAACTGAAAATCTCATCTTAACGGGGTCTGCCATGGGGTACGTTACCATGACAAAATATTTTCCTGATCTGTTAGAAACAATTTCTGATAAAGCATATATCAAACTTAGAAAACAGGGTAAAGAAGAGGATCAAAACTTACCGTATTGGCCATTTGCAAACATTGATAAAAAAAAATCAGATCCTGAAGATGAAGGAATTATCAATATAGAATGGAGAACTAAACGTCATACCCAATCTTGTCGATTAGTTTTGATTGATAAAACTGGAGATTACTGTTTTAGTGTTGGCAAAGAAAATACAATTAAAAAAGCTTCATGTGCTACAGGCATGGTGGATGTTAAAAAAGATATTACCAAAGATATAACTCAACCTGAAAATAATGGGATTAATTGTGGGACTCTAGCCAATGATGGGCCAGAAATCTTACTAGGAGACGAACTAGGTAACATTGAAATGTTTGATTCTCGAGCCAAATTTAAGAAAGTTTATTCTGTTAGTAATATCAATGAATTTGGAATTAATCAAATTATTCCTATTCCTAATGGATCAAAATATCATTATTTAGCCTTTGGAAGTACATCAGTTTCGAAGATTGATATTAGAAAAGGATCTGTTTTGTTGACTTCTGATAATCAAGAAGATGAAGTTTGTTGTGGAACTTATCCTAATACAGATTCACATGAATTATTACTTTGTGGAATGGGATCAGGAGTGGTTACTACTTGGGAAGAAAGAAAGAATAAACTAGCAGATCAAATTTCCAGAATCAAAATCGCCAAAGACGAAAGTATTGAGTGTATTACCGCTTCAGGAGAAAGAGATTCTTGTTATGTTGGGTGTACTAATGGGAAAATTTACGATGTTAATGGGAGAAAAAATCAAATCTTAGAATCAAGAGTTCATGATGATTTGGATGAACTCCATACCTTAAGAGTTGATAAAGATTTAAGATTGATTAGTGCCGGATTGAAAACCTTGAAGATTTGGGATAATAGAATTAGAGAAAATGAATTGGCCGATGAAATTGAGGAAAATGATGATGATAACGATGACAATGATGATGATAGTAGCGATTGGTCAGACGTTAATGGGGATTCTGACATTTCTGATTCAGAAAATGATGATGACAAGGAAGAAATTCAAGTAGATGTTAAAGAAGAAGATGTTAAGAAAGATGTTAAAGATGTTAAAGATGTCAAAGATGTCAAAGAGGTCAAACCCAAGAAAAGAAAAGAATCAAAAGCAAACCCCATTAACAAAAAACAAAAAATGCTTAAACCTTCAAAAAGTGATCATGGTATAAATAGATTTGATGATCTTTAACTACAAATAATAAGCATAAAAATGTATAATATAATATCCCCTAATAAACTAAATATTTAAAAAATCATCATGTTTCATTTGTTTTGTACAATCTGCCAAAATTTTTGCTTGTTGAGCAATTTTTTCTAATCTACTCAAAACTTTCCCATTACCCTTTGCAAATCCATAAATGGTATACTGTAATCCCACTTCTTTACAAAATTCCATAACGTAAACTTGGGCTTTTCTAAAATTATGTCTTGGTAACCTTGGAAATAAATGATGAATTGCTTGAAATTGTAAACCACCATGGAAAAAATCAAACCAAGCTGGACAATCAACGTCCATAGTGGTACGAAGTTGTTTTGAAGGGAATGATTCACTGACTCCAAGATCAGAAGTTGACATGGCGAAATGAGATAATGTGATCTGAACATGAACAATCATAGTGGTAACATGACTAACAATTAAATACTGCCAACGTAAACCAGGAGTTGGAATTGATTTATATAAAACCAAATAGAAAAACCAATAAGCAAAAAAAGTTAATCCTATTAATTCATAATATCTAAACCAAGCCGCTTTACCCTTCTTTGGACCAGTACCAAATAATATATGTACCCAACTTAGTCTATATAAATTGAATCTTCCAAATGCTAAAATTGGATAATATGTATAATTTTGTACTTTTATAACCACTTTACTTAAAGCATCGAACCATAAATATTTTTCATAATAAGTGGAATAAACATTTTTGAATAATCTAGTACTAACGGCGAAAAATGGTAAATGTTGAATATCAGGATCATGAACTGGATCATTAGTGATTAAATGATGAACATTGTGATTATGTTTCCACCAAGTTGAGCTTAATCCTCCAATGAAAGTAGCAATGGTCATTCCAATGAAAGAATCAAATTGATAATTATGAGTTATGGAAATATGAGCCGCGTCATGAACAATAAAAACCATTTGTTGCCATGATAATCCTAAAAACACTGCTGATAAAAATAAATGATTGGTTTTAAAAAATGTTAAACTCCAAAGAAGTAACCCAGAGATTCTCATTGCTTCTTTACCATATTGAATATAATCACATTGATATAAATTTGCATCAATGATTTGTTGATGTAATTCATTATATTTTTTTGATAAAAACAATTGAGTCTCATAATCCATTGAAGGAAACATATTTAAATCTTTTTCAACGTGTTTGTTTTCATAATTATCTATAACATCTTCGGGATCTCTAATAACTTTTTGATCGAATGCTTCTTTCTTTTTATCTAAGGTTAAAATTATGTTTTGAGGAATTGGTGGTTTAACTTCAACACTTGGTTCTCCTGATAATTTGACTGTTTTATAATGATCATCTTCTCCATCTATCAAAGTCTCATCTGATTCACTGTTTTCATTATTTATAATAAAATATTTCCCACCTTGAATGGGAGGTAACAAATTTTCCCATTGATAATTTATAACTCCTACTCTAAATTTCTTAAAAGTTTTAATGGTTTCTAATGAGTGATAAGCATTCATTTCATCAGTAGCGTCTCTACCAACCATATGATATATAGATTTTGTCCCACCGGGATGAGAATTGATCCAACGATCTAAACGTAAGACTAAACCATCGTAAATCACAATGGTCTGCCCATTAGCGATTCGATTTTGAATCTCAAGTTTGGATAAGATCTTGCTACTCATGAATACTCCTAACGAAAGAAAAACGAACGGTGTTGTTAGAAAGGATCAGTTGAGAAAAATTAAATTAGCTCATAAATTCAAATTTCGTTTACCAAAATTTGTGGAAAAAAACAGAGCCTGGATTCACGTGGGAAGAATTTGACATATTCTTAGAAACCAACTTTTTACTATTGGTCAGAATATTTCACAATTTCACAACTGAATTTGTACTGGAAAATATAAAATATGATTATTGTAACATTTTATTACAATAAAAGTATTGAACAATTAAATTGCATGCAGTTTAAATATTAAAAGTCTATAAAAAATTTAAGCTAATTTATCACCTTCTGGATCTTTAATAGGTTTATAAATTTCATGAGGAAACTCATAAATTATAGAACCAAACAAACAAATCACGGTTATTATCACCAAGGCTGTAGCATAACAAGCACAAACCACATTAAACGTTTTGAATCCAAATAATGTGTAAAGAGTATGATTGGCCAACACCATGGTCCCCAAGGGAAAAGTACAGGCCCACCAAGCTTTAGAAAACTTGTTAACTCCAGCAGCCCAAACCGAAAGTATAGCATTAAAAGTAAAAAAATATCCATTGGCCACGAGAAATAATCCAGCTAATAATCCAAAATATTTGACAGCATATCCAATGATAAAATTTATATCAGAATTTGTTAAACTTGTTCCAACTAAATTCGTATTTCTTAACAAGAACTTTGGATTTTCGTTTTGGACGTAATCTCGAAAATTGTCACAAATTAACATTACTCCATAACTACCTTGGCCAAAAGCCCCCACTGGCAAAAACGCAACAAATCCATTATTATAACCTTTTGGAATCTTGGAAACGTATAACTTCCAAAAGTAAACTCCAACTACCCAACCAGTTAATGCAATTCCATTACCCCAACAAAGATATGAAATGATAATATTAGGTAATTTTAAATTTGGATGCAATGTATCATATAAGACCCCACCAATTGCGGCCACCACATTTTGGGAAACCACTGGTAATAAATAAGAAATATGGATTTCATGAGATTGGATCTTTGCTTTCCAGTGAATTAAAAAAGTAATTACCCAAGCCGTTAATAAAGAAATGACAATATTGATAATCCAAAGCACAAAAAGAGCCGTGACCCATCTTTCCCCGGTGATATTATGAAGATAAGAAATTATAGAAGAAAATCCCATGGAATAACAGCCAAAAAACACCGATTGTTGGACATTTAATAACATGGTTCTCCATTTTTGTGGGTATTTGAAAATTGAAATTATTAAAATAATATTGAAGAAAATGAATAATAAACAACAAATAGCAAACATAATATAACTACAAATCTTCAACCAATAAGCAGGATATGGGTAGTTCAATAAGGAAACTGCCAGGATTCCTGTTCCCATGGTACTGGCAAACCAGATGGGATGGAACTCATAAACAATCTTCTCGAGCGTAAGTTCCAATCGTGATTGCGGCATCGTCCGAACTTTGATTTATGATTTATCTTTACTCCTGATGAGTCCTAAAGGTCTGAATGATACCAACAACACTGTTTTGTCTGTTGTTGCAAATGCTCAACTCTTGTGACTAATCAATTTCTCATTTGCGGAGCAACTGTAAACAGAAAAAAAGTTTTTTTTTGATGGATAATTTTGGTGTTCTTCCACCTTTATGAATGGAGCACCACTTACAAACTGTGATATACATTTCGTTTTTATTAAAGCGTTTGAGAATTTGTTTTGAATGTGTCCTACTATAGTGTATCATCAAAGCAAATTTTGATTGGTCGTCCCAGTAAAATTGTGACAGCCATTCAATTATGAAAGTGAAGGAGCTCAGCGTAGCAAACTGATAAGAGTCTTCAAGAACCTAGTCTATTAGGTTGATCAAAATTGTCAACTAACATTAGCTATTATATGTAGAAAAAAAAAGATTTTTGAATCCTCAATTGATGATTTTATTGAATTTTTTAAATTTGCATTATTTTGTATAGGTTAAAATTCTTTAATTCAATTCAATCACTACACTATGTTTTCAAAGTACTACAAATAAATAGAATTTATCCAGTTACAAAACGATTAGTAACTCCATACACAGTGGGAAGTTGACAAAGTTTACATTTCACTTCAGTTTTGTTTTGTTTTGTTAATGAGGTGTACACCCATGAGCCATTTAAATCTTAATATTTTAAAACTTTGTTATCAAACATCAATTGAAATGCTAAACAAGTTATTTGAAATGTTTTTTCTTCTAGAGAATTGAACGCTAATGTTCAAATTCAAGTTTGCAAAACTAGGTAGTTGGGCTAATAAGATATGATTGTGCTTCAATTTCTTAAACAGTAAATGTTTCCAAGATACCCAAATCAATCAAAGCTGATTACTTAACTTGCTCAGTACACAAAATAGCTAAAGCATTTAAAGTCGGTAAGGTAAGTCTTCGATTCATAATTTGGGTATTTACTCTCGAGATTTTCAAACTGAAAACATTCAAGATTAGAGAAAGGAGTTGTTTAAAGTTTTGTTTCATAATTTTATTAGAACGTAGAAAAATTTTAACAATCTAATAGAATTCTCAACTGTCAAAATAACTGTCAAAGTCACAGGATCATATCATCTGTAATAATTAGCAAAGTAAATTCAGAGTTCCATCATCTTTTCCCATTTCCTTATTCAAAACTTCATAAAATGAGGATAACTTAGTCCACAAAAATGCATTGGGAGTTTCTATTAATCACACTTATCTAAAAAATTTTAATGATAAAAACACTGGTCAATTTGTTAAAAACTTATATGTCAAACTATATAAAATAATACAGTCCTCCGTGATTAAAGCTCTTAATAAAATTCTTGATTACTGTTGTAATGTTCAATCCATTTTTATAAGTTTTAGAGATTGACATTGTTGGTGGAATTAAAACTCTCTGTCCTATTATGAATTTAAAAAAACTACAAAGTGTTTTTAATAGTTACGTTTTTTTAACAAACTTAATAGCTGCAAATTTACCAGCATTGGAAGATATAACCATCCTGGATATTGAAACATTGGATTCAAAACTTTCAAATTTAGCAGTATTGAAAAATTTAACGATTCAAGATACTATAACACTAACTTGAAAACTTGAAAATATGGGGATTTTACCAATATTAGTGTTTATTTGTCGAGGGATTTGAATTATTCATCAGATATCAGTGTTCAAGGTGTAGAAGATGGTGCTGGTTTCACGCCAACTTTTGATCGTTTACCAAAACTTTAAAGTTTACATTATAACGATTGTTATGATCTGAGTGGGTTTTTCGAATTGAAAGGCTTGCAAAGATTGAAATCTTAGTCTTGATTGTTGTAAATTGTGACAAGTGCCAAAATTGACTGCATTAATTAATGTTACTGATTATAGCGTTACAATAAATCTCACTAAAAAAATTAAAATTTTGAGTTTTACGATTAATTTTGAGGTGTTAAATTTAGGGTGAAATGCAATTATCAAGATTGAGTATTTAGATGATCTGACTAATTTGGAAAATTTTAGTATTTCCAGTAATAATTTTGAAAAAACTGAAAGTTTGGATAAATTAAAAGTTCAAATTCCCTAAATTGTAAGTGTGTGGCTGAGTATTTACCAACACCAATTTTGCTTATAGAGAATTATCAGTTGTTATGGATTCAGGTTCCATAGAGGTGAGACAACAGAATCTTTGGAATTGACTATTTATTGAGATCACTCTTAAGATGTCTTACGTCTATGATATTTATTCGGGATAAGTGGAAATATGTTTGTTTCCCCTAATATGTTGCCTTTTATATTCTCTATCTTCTTCCTGTTTTCTCTGCACTTCTATCATTTTACACTTCCTGCTTATCCAAGTTTTTTATTGATTTTTATTTCATCATATATCAGTGATTTTAGTATGCACTGTTTCTTCAAGTTAGCCTTGGCCTTTTGATAAAATGCGCTCACGAGCGTGTTGTTTGTAGCAAATTGACACTTTTAGAACTTCTGCTTTGTGCTATTTTGAGATGAACTGTTTGGAATTACTAGATTTAAGGTTTGAATTGTAAAACATATGGCTGGGAGATGGTTGATTTTGAAGATCAACACTGACATCACCACAGCCTTTACTTTTTTTAGACTTAACAACTTACAATTCAATTGTTATCATGGAAAATCAATTTAAAACTATAAGAATATAAAATCATTTTTTAGAACTTTGAAAAAGTAAAAGCAGACAAAGACATCATTAACATATTAAGAGGCAAAGACATATTGTTGAGATTCAAATTCATTTGGATTAGTATCTCCTTCATTTAGATTAAAAGTTCTAATATAATCAATACCACCAACACATTGAGCAGCAGTTAATTGATCATGACCAATAATCTCATTTGATAATTTTAAAGCAACATCAACAGTTCTAACATGAGCATCATGCTCCAAAATCATACCTCTTTTATGATTAGATTGACCAATCCAACCTTTGGCTTCATCAAGAATTTGTTGTTCTGATCTTTGATTATTTAATAATTGCCAATCATAAGTATCATAATCCCATAAAACAGCTTGCAAACCAAATTGTCTTAAAATATATCTAACTCTATTATCAATTCCTCCATATGGAGGTCTAAACCATTTTGGAATATGATTACCAGTTGAATTCATAGCCCAAATTGACCATTCAATTTCAGCAATAATTTGTTCATTTGTTAAAGAAGGTAAAAATTTATGACCCCAAGTATGAGATCCGATTAAATGTCCTTTATTTTGAATTTGTTTATAAATTTCTGGATATTTCACCACATTAATTCCTAGAGTGAAAAAAGTAGTTTTATGTTTTAGATTGTCTAATAATCTTGGAGTGGCGGGACTTGGACCATCATCAAAAGATTGGGATAATTTTGGACAAGAATAAACATCATCTTGAGCAACACATTTATAACAATCAAAAGAACAACCACTTCTATCAACTGGACAAACTCCCATTTCATGAGGAGGAATATTATTTGGAATCTTGGATGTATCAATAAAACTTAATGGTATATAAGGTGGGTCTAAACCAGGCCATTCAGTAATACCAGTAAAAGCAGTTAACCACTTTGGGAAAGGTTGAGAAGCAGTTTTGGCACCATCATAACCAACTGGGGCTTTATCATCTTCAAAATGTTTATTACCTAATTGTTTTCTTGAATTTTGATTATTAAGTTGTAAAATATTGTTTTTATGTTGACTAATAACTTTTGATTGAACCAATGTTAATAATATTAAATTAATAACGTAAAAGAATTTCATTTTGGGAATTGTAAACTATTTTATTATATTGGCGGTGTTTTGAAAAGTAACATCAGAAAGTAAAGAAAAAAAAACAATCAAAAAAACTGATAATTACTCATTTTTTGGAGAATTTGTGTTTGTGGATAGGAGCAATAAAGCTCAATATGCATGTTGAGTTGTTACACAAAAGCAAAAAATTGTTTGTTGAAATTCGAAACATTTTTTCCAATAGTTGCCAGCGGTTAGTAAATTGACAAATACTGTTAATAAAGAAAGTGATTTGAATAATTGTTTGTAAACTTTGTTATTGGCGCTTACAATTGTTCATGTAAAATATAAAAATGCCTTTAATAAGTGCAACAACAACACAACCTAAATAGATGAATGAAATGGAAATATAGTGTATAAGAGATAGTTAAAAATTATATAATAATGAACATTATTAGAAAATGATATATCAAATAAACCGAATTGAAAATGAATGCATGAGATCAAAACAAAACGAAGAGAAGATTTCAAGAATCAAAAACATCTTGTTGATAATGTTCATTAGCTAGTCTTGAAGATGAACTTGATGATGAAGATTCTTTTTTTTCGGGGTGGGTGTCTGTAAAATTGATGGCTTCAACTCTAGGAGTGGTTATTGTGTTTGTAGATAAGTTATTAGTAGAATTATCTAATCTATAATTATTGAATTGATTTGTCATTGACAGATCACTCAATCTATGACGAATAAGACTATTGTTACTATTCAATCTTTTTCTGGAAGGTAAAGGTTTCGATTCATTAGCGATAGAATCATTACTATCCACCAAAACATTCGAAAATCTTCTCGATGAGGAACCAAAAGTGGCGGAAGAAATGGTAGAAGAAGATCTTGATAGGTAATCAACGTTCGGATTATCCAATTGAAGTTTTAATAAGGCATTTTCTTCTTTTAGTTGATTGATTTCTCTCATTAATTTCAAAACAATAGCATCTTGTTCTTTTTCCATCAAATCAATGATTTCCCCACTACTAAATTTTGAGTTATTGCTATTATTAATATCAAAAGAAGAGGCTTTAGGAGAAGATGAGCTGGTAGGAGTTATGGGATAATTAACACCAGAAGAAGGGCGTCTTAAACGTTGAGATAATGTAGGGGGTTGCTCAGTTTTGAGAGGGGTGGTGCCAGAAGAGAAGGACATCTTATAGTATGGGGATAATATGGAAATGGGATTAAATAATTGGAAATTGGAAATTGAAAAATTATAAAAAACAAGGAGTCTCAAGGTTTTTATATTTTTGCAAAAATATCTACTAATCTGAATATAACCTCCCAAGTAAATAAATAAAGAAAAGTGAAAAAAATGACAAATATATCGCAAAAAAATGGGGAAATGGAACAGCTAAAGTTCGTGCACACACTTTAGATTGTTTCCACAGCCACCACTTTTACCTTATTATTAAGATTAAATCAAATCAAATCAACTCCTCGCCTGTAGATTATTCACTTCGGATACTGTTAAATTAACTTAGCAAAAGTCTAGAACAATTGTTAAATTGCAGTCTCTTAATTGCAGTTAATTGCGATTGCCCCTAAGTTTGCGATCTATCACAAAATAGCAACCCAACCACACGTGCTGCACACAGGGCTAAACCAGTTTATAGAAACTCTTTGCTAGAACAAGATGACCAACGCGAGTTCCACAACTCCAACAAAAAGCAATTTGTGTCACAGGATCATTCCATTGAGCGGGCTTTAGCAATGTTTCTCTTTGGTCTAGAACGGCCAGATCCCCTCTTTTGACATTTGAAGTGTCACACACTGACAGCGTATTTTGCTTCATTTGCTTTACAAGATTCAAATCAAACTCAAATTGTGGCAAATTTTATAGATAGGCAACCTCGGAATTAGTTTGTTAGACTTAGTTTCTTATCAATTGATATAAATTATACATTAAACGTTGAATAGTGTTCGTATTTTTAAAAATCAAAAATTTGATATTGTCACAAAGCCTTGGGTGGCTGTAATTTGATTACAATTACCATACCTATTGCTTGCAATTAATGAATTAATCAAACAAAGTATGTATTTTTAAAATTACGATAACCCTTTGAAAGTTAGCAGAGAATATTCATTTTATGAAGTAACAATTACAACATTCTCCTTTGCTTTTTGTAAATTGAAACAGAATTTCCATAACTTCCATGTAAGATTTCAATCTTTTTGGCACTTTTAAAGCAATTTATGCATGTAAATATTGGAGGATTTTCGAAGTTTTTGGACTTTTAAGGTAGGCTTTAGTATAAATTCACATTCACTGTTATGAGTTTTAAGTAATTATAGTGAAAATTACAAATTGAGCTTGTTAATTGTTCACTTGATAATTATCTGCTGTTTTTACTCTTAGGATTTGCAACGATCTTCCATGATATTATCAAATTTGAGACAACCTTCAAGGATAGACAGATTACCCCAAATTATAATATCAATTACTAAAACAAGCAACAAATTGTTATCGGTATATGATATTATAATTTTGTTATCTTTCTTTTGAAATATAATTCGACGCACAAGACACAAGGCACCTGCGTATTATAGCAGACACCTGCTGGCCTCCAAAAACATCTTATTTTCTGCACAAATGGCTCCACGTCAAAATTGTTAAAATAATGTCACATCACGATGTTTACCAATTTCTCTATATCTAATAACGGGGATTAATGCTAAGGTCATACCGTTACCTAACAGTATTGAGTGATTATTCTATGCTTTTCCAACTAATAGGATGATTTTGGTCATTGCATTACGAAAATTTATAGAATATTCAATAACAAAATCGCATATTCACTTACGTAACTGGTCTACAAAATTATCAATAAACGCTATAAAAACCCCCAATTCACTCAAATTATCTCAAATCATATTCATTTATAGTCATCATCATATTACTACAAAATTTGATTCTCACTAAATTTTTCCTAAACGATAACAATAACAAATAACAATGTTCCCATTAGTCGCTAGATCTGCTACCAGAACTGTCGTTCCTAGAATGGCTCTTAATACTGCCTCAAAAAGATTTGCTTCCTCATCACATGGTGTTGATCCTCAAGTTAAGCTTGCTTTAGTTGTTTGTATTGGTGGAGCTTTTGCTGCTGCTGCTGCAATGACTGAATGGTACTATGAAAAGTCCCCAATGAAGAAAATCTTCAAAGATTCAAATCATAATGTTCATGCTTGATCTTTATGATAATATCTCAATTTGTTTTACCTCCTAATTATTATTCTTCATCCTCCTATATATTATTCTTTATCAAACAGTTTTATATTCGCTTTAATGTCCCAATGAATCTATATTAATATAAATCAATTCATAAACTAAATAAAATTGTGTAGTGTAGTGAGGAACTTGACTTCTTTTTGAAGTGGTGGAGACTTCTGATGCGGATGAGGAGCCTTAGAAATATAGTCTGTTCTGATAAGGGGTTCCATGGAGGTTATTTAATATAAACGAGTATCTGATTAATTTGATTTCATATTTATAATGTGGGAAAGTCCACAAATTAATCATTTTGCTATTTGCCTATAACAGGAATTGCTAAATTGCATACTTGAAAACCGATTAAAGTAACTATTATGAGAAGCTTGTAGCTAATGATCTTGTTCTGTAAAATTAGTAGAATAATAATATTCTTTGACACCGCGATAAACTTCTCAGCTGTCAAAATAATTCTGACATCATGTCAAAGTCACAGGATCACATCATCTGTAGTTTTGATTAGCAAGAAATTTTCAAATCTGACGATGATTTCCCACTTTCCTATTCAAACTTTATATAATGTCTTTAGATCAAAATATTGAAGAATTTGCTCCCCGATTCCTTCTTGAGATAGAGTATTGATTGTATGATTTTTGGAAAATTGGAAATTAGTTGTACTTTACCAAACTGAAAAGAGTGTACAAGAACCCCTAAGATTAATTGTCTTTCGCAATATTGTTATTAGAGTGATAGAATCTAAAAGAGGATCCAGAGACTGGAATGGGATAAATAAGCAATTCTCGTATGGGAAGTTGTTCCACCCCTGGATAAGATTACTAATTATTGCTGTAATGCTCAAATCACTTTTGTTAGTTTCAATGGTTGTAACTATGGAAACAAATTTAGTGTAGAAAATTGGTTTCAAAAAGTTGAAGGTTTATGCTTTGAGAATCCAGGAGAATTTGAGTATTTAAAAAACACATGCAAATTGAAAATTTGATTTCTACAGCACTAAATTTTGCTAATTATTATGAATTACTTTCACATAATTTTCAAAAAACTCCCAACTTGCGGGATTTGAAAGTAAACATTGAATTTGGAGCAGCTATCATTCAAAGGATCAAATACTTGAGAAATTTACTATTATTGAAAAATTTAAGCTTCGACGCCATTATTTTTATTAAGGAATTTGAGTTACAGAATTTGAATACTTTATCCAACGTCACTGTTCGGCGCTCGAAATTTAGTTATATGCCTACCTTTGATCATTTACCAGCACTTCGAAGCTTACATTATAATGGTTGATTTGGTATAGTTGAGTTTTCCAATTTGACTGGTTTGAATGGATTAAAGAGCGTTAGTATTGAACCTTGTTATTTGCGAAAAATATTAAGATTGGAGAAGTTAATAAATCTAGAAAATCTTGATATCTCTAGTAATTGTATTGAAAAACAGAGAAGTTGAATAGATTAAAAAACTTTTTATATTTAGATGTGAAATGGAATACTGTGAGGTTTTTTAATGGTTTGGATGATTTAATAAGTTGAATCTGGGATGGGTTCTCGAACTTCGCAGCAAAGAGTTAGGACTTCCTTATGAAATGAAAGTTTTGTTTGAACAAATAAATTACTTATTTGAATTTGAGTTTAAATTGTAAGTTTCTTGTTGACCATCTATGAACTTCAATCAAACTAATAAATAAATGATTTGGTTTATCATGTTCAATATATGCTAAAAATTCATCAGCACATGGGAATACTAATTACTATTTGAAACACATTTTACAATTTAAAAAACAAAAATTATATTGCAAAAATTATAAGGGAGGATTAACTTCAAATTCACTATTCAAACAATTTTCTTTTTCTTTAACAAATTTCAATTTTTCTGGGGTAACTGTTTCATCAACTTTAAATTCCACTGATGTATCACTAGATCCTACTGATTCACCATTTTTTCTTACCAATCTTCTAGTCTTTTTAACTTCATTGATTTTTTTTGTATTAAAAACAAACCAATTACTTGATTCTTTAGTTTGTTTATTGTTATCTTCAATCATCATTTCTTAGCTTCTTTCTTTTCTTTCTTTTCTCTTTCTCTTCTTTCGATTTGTCTTCTACTACCTTTCAATAATTCCAAATGACCAACTCTTGAAGAAATCAATTTTTCTGTATTTGAAGTGATGGTACTATTATTTTGTCTTATTAGTTTTTCAGTAATTGAACCTTTCTTGGAGTTGTGCACTTTTGGAGTTGCTTTTTTGGGATTTTGCTGTTTTTTTGTGACTCTGGCAGTCTTAGATTTTTTAGTGAGCTTAAATTTTCCTTGAGCCATTCTATATTAAGTTATGGATTTGAAAAGATAGTACTATAAGCAACGTTGTTTTAGGAAGAAGGTGAAGTTTTTTTTTTTTTCGCACACAAAAAAAAATATTTTTGTTTTTGTGTCTGAGATGAGATGAGATGATTTGGTACAAACCGGATATTTTATAGATTTTGAAAATTTCTAACGGCAATATAAGGCTAATTAGTTGAAATAATCGAAGTGTTTACAACTTTGATAAAAAATGTGATCAAAAGGAGCGTTTTTGCAGTAAATTTGAATACTCATGATATGTCACGTGCGTAAGAATCTAATGATTGATTAAAGTTTGATTTAACAACTTAAATTTTGGTCAAAGTTGAGTATGAATCAGTGTGTCAGAATAAGTATGTCTTTTACTATGAATTTGGAAATTTTTGTGAGCTATGACTGAAAAATAATTGAATTTTCATGTTTTGGAACATCTTGAAAATATCAACTTGCAGAATTCTTCTAATTTCTCGAAATTAGTTAAAAGAAAACCTCCTGATACAATCTGTATTGTTTTAAGATAATTAACAAAGAATACTTTACAATTTCCTAAGATTCTGGTGACATTCAACTGATTTTTCTGTGCTGACAGAGCCTCGCGCTGTGATTGGCTGAAAATTTTCAGACTTAAGAAAAAATGAAAAATTCAGTTTGAAATGACTAACAACAAAAGGTTCATTCAAAAGAATCCAATAATACTTCTTGGCCTTGTTGAAAAGAAAATAGATTCTATAACATACTATAAATGCTTAGTAGGTCAGTGAGAATTCTCCGAAGAGAGATTTTAAATAACCGAAAAATCGGTGTGTTGGTTGAGCTAAAATCAATGTATTCCTCCAGAATATTACTTTCAAATGATCTACGATTACTTAATAAATCTCAGGGTTCAAATCTTCAGAGGTTTCCCATTAGACAATTTTCTAATTCTAGAGTTTATCAAAATGAGTTATCGGAAGAAGAGTTAGAAATTTTAAATGAAGAAAGAGCCATTGATTTAGTTGACGTTTGTATTGTTGGAGGAGGACCAGCCGGTTTGGCCACTGCCATTAAATTGAAACAACTTGACACTGAAGAATCTCTTAGAATTGTGGTTTTAGAAAAAGCAGCAGATATGGGAGCTCATATTTTATCGGGAGCTGTCCTTGATCCAATTGCTCTTAAAGAATTGTTCCCCGAGAGTGAATATTATGATGAAAATGGTGAAGGAATTCCCTTAC
The DNA here is from genome assembly GCA_037355385.1 of Saccharomycopsis sp. FM-2023a. Classification (NCBI taxonomy): domain Eukaryota; kingdom Fungi; phylum Ascomycota; class Saccharomycetes; order Ascoideales; family Saccharomycopsidaceae; genus Saccharomycopsis; species Saccharomycopsis sp. FM-2023a. The sequence goes on from JBAKFZ010000040.1 coordinate 36,378, forward strand.
CTCCAGAAATTGTTACTAAAGTCACTAAAGATGATATGAGATTTTTATTCGATAAAGTAGCTATTCCAATTCCTGAACCTCCACAGATGATTAATACTGGGAAAAACTATATTGTTTCTTTGAATCAAGTAGTGAAACATTTAGCTAGTGTGGCTGAAGAAATGGGAATTGAAATTTATCCAGGTATTGCAGTTTCTGAAGTGATTTATGGTACAAATGAAAAAACTGGTGAAAGTTTTGTCCAAGGAATTGCTACAAAAGATTTGGGGATCTCTAAATCTGGGAAACCTAAAGACTCTTTTGAAAGAGGAATGGAATTTCATGCCAAAACTACAGTGTTTGCTGAAGGCTGTCATGGTTCATTAACAAAACAAGTGATCAATAAATTCAATCTTCGTAAAGATTGTGAGCCGCAAACTTATGGTCTTGGAATTAAAGAAGTTTGGGAAATTGAGCCTAAGAAATTTCAATCTGGCTTAGTGGCCCATACTTTAGGTTATCCATTGAACAATCAAGCCTATGGCGGAGGCTTCATGTATCATTTTGGCGATGGTTTGGCCACAGTGGGGTTGGTTATTGGATTAGATTATGAAAATCCTTGGATCAATCCATATCAAGAATTTCAATTAATGAAACAACATCCATTTTATAGAAATGTTCTTGAAGGCGGGAAATGTATTTCCTATGGGGCCAGAGCATTGAATGAAGGAGGATTACAATCTGTCCCAAAACTACATTTTCCTGGTGGGGTCTTAGTTGGGGCTTCTGCTGGGTTTATGAATGTTCCAAAAATTAAAGGAACTCATACTGCAATGAAATCAGGAATGTTAGCCGCTGAATCGATTTTTGATGCCATTAAAAACTTACCAACCAGTACAGAAATAAATGAATTAATGGAAGCCGCTGAAGAAGCAGAAGAAGAAGAAGAAGAAGTAAAGATTCCAAAAATTGAACCAATTGATTTACCAAGTTATCAAATCAAATTTAGAACTTCATGGGTTTATGAAGAATTAGACGAAGTTCGTAATGTTCGTCCATCATTTAATGGTCCTTTCGGATTATATGGAGGAATTGTCTTTTCTGGAATTGATACATTATTTTTAAAAGGACAAACTACTTTCACATTTTCTCATCATCATTCCCCAACTGACAATGATGCTACTATTACTAAACCCGCTTCTGAATATAATAGAATTGTTTATCCTAAACCAGATGGGAAGATCTCTTTTGATATTTTAACTTCAGTTTCTAGAACTGGGACCAATCATTCAGATGATGAAGAGTGTCATCTCAGAGTGACGACTCCTGATAATAAATTCAAATCTCAAGGAACCAATTCAACCGAAAAGTTAGATGATCATGTTAAACGCAGTTACACTAAGTTTAAAGGAGTGGAAAATAGGTTTTGTCCCGCTGGAGTTTATGAATATTTGGAAGATGATAAATTCGAAGGGAAAATCAAATTTCAAATCAACTCTCAAAATTGTATTCATTGCAAAACTTGTGATATTAAGACTCCAACTCAAGATATCAATTGGAGTGTTCCGGAAGGGGGAGATGGTCCAAAATATTACATGACTTGATTATATATTATATAAATGTTTATAGATAAAAGTTTCTAAAAGTACAGGCGTTCGCATTAGTATTTGTGATTGTAATTATTATGTTTTTTTTTTTTTCGAAAGGGGAGTTAAGATTCATAGATTTACCCTTGCATTTGTTATTGTTGGTGGCTTGAAAGCTCATCAGTTTATCAATACGTTTTCTAGTTTAAGTGATGCTTGCTTGTAAGATAACAAATTCTCACGTAGCAACCTTATCATCTGAAATCATTGTCTATATCAATGGGTTTGGATCGACCTATGATAAAAACAATAAATTTAGTTATCTGAGACCTTTTGTTTAGCCTAGAAAGGACTTGTTCTTTTAACACTCATTTACCTCGGCTTGCAGTGAAAGAAGGAATTTAAAATTTTCCTTTCGCTTTCCCCTATTTTCCTCACGTGAATTCTCAAAGAGTTGATAAGTTTAAGTGATTGGAATGGTTAATACGGAAATTTGATACTCAAGTATTCTCAATGTCTTTTCAAAATTGGTTTAAACTTTATAGAGGAAAAGTTATTGATATTTAAAGTTTTCTAGCTCCTCGGGTTTAAAAAGAGAGATTATTGCCTACAAAATTGGTGTTTTCAGCACAATAATGGGTAAGCTCAATTACTTACAGCATTAGGAGTTTTACTTTGCTATGTAATGAAATTCTAATGCGAATTGATAGAAAAGAAAAAAACTTTGACCTCAAAAATAATATTTGAAAGAGTTTATCGACCCTTGAAACTTTTGAGTAACTTCAAAACCATAAGGTCTCGACTATTGATGCTCCAAAATGTATAATTTATCAACAAATAAAGGCAAAAGATTCTTTGGCTTGTAATCAAAAGTTTTTAAATCATTGTGCTCATCACCCATGAGCCTCGCCACACAATTTTACACAAAGTAAATTTTGCGTTTGATCTTAACATCAAAAGAATGTTTCCAACCAGCCATGAGTATTCCATTCCCCGATCTTGATCCATATAGAACATTATCCTTAAAGTCTGATTGTTCTCCTTTGGATATTAAAAAAAGTTATAGAAAGTTATGTTTAATTCATCATCCTGATAAATTAATAAATAAACTGGAAGATGAGAAATCTGAATCTAAATTACATTTCCAGAAAATCTCCTTTTCATATCAAATTCTTAATGATCCCAAGGCAAAGAAAAGATACGATGAGACCGGATCATTAGCTCCAAGTTCCTTGGATGATGAAGATTTCCTGTGGAAAGAATTTTTTCAACAAAATAAAGATATTCAAATCACCAAGGAATTGGTGGAAAAGGATAAATTAGAATATCAAGGGTCAATTGAAGAAGAAGAAGACGTGATTGAGTCGTTTGTGGGGAATAAAGGGAATTTTTTGAAACTTTTTGAAGAGATTCCTCATTTGGAGTTCAGTGATGAAGAAAGAATGTTTGAATTAGTAACCAAACTACTTGATGATAAAGCAATCAAACAAACCAAAAAATGGAAAGAATATACCAAATCAAGAAACAAACAGAAGAAGAAGTTTGCCAAAAAAATGAGGAACGAAGAAATGGAAGCAGAAGAATTGAAAAAAGAATTAGGATTGGGAGATGGAATGGATAGTTTGAAAGCCATGATACAAAAAAAGAAAACAGGTAATGGATTTGATAGTTTGATATTTAATTTGGAGAAAAAATATGGAGGGAAAGTTACAAAAGAGAAAAAGAAGAAAAATAAAAAGAAAGATATTCATGAATTGAATGATGAAGAGTTCGAGAAACTTCAGCAGAAAATTTTGAATAAATGAGGATTGCCCGTTTGTTTGTTATATAATATAATATTTTATTTAATTTTGTACAGTAATTGTTAGTTTATGAAATGTAAATAAAACACGTCGGGTAAATTTAATTAATTTTCAAAGAAAGACGCGAAAAAAATTCCACAAAACTGAAATTGAATCTTTTTTCAAACCAGTAAACACCTTTTAACATTATATAAAATGAGTAATTTGGAGTTTGACAGAATATATCTCAACCAATCCGTTTCTCCTGGAAGATTGCGTATCATTGATAGTGGGTTGGGTTGGAAAGCTAAAGATAAAAAGCCTTTTTTATTAGCTTCGAATGCTTTAATCAGTGCTAATTGGAGTAGAGCCAGTAAAGGTTATGAACTTCGAATTCAAACTAGAGATAACAAAGTGATCATGTTTGATGGGTTTGATAATGATAATTTCAATCAATTAAAGAATGATTTGAAAAGAAAATTTAATATTGAATTAGAACAAAAAGATCATATTTTAAGAGGTTGGAATTGGGGAACTACCACATTAGCCAGAAGTGAATTAATATTTAATATCAATCAGAAACCTGATTTTGAACTTCCATATGAACAAATTAGTAATACCAATTTGACTGGGAGAAATGAAGTGGCAATTGAGTTTAAACCAGATGTTGAAGGAGAAAAGCAAGGAGATGAATTAGTTGAAATGAGATTTTATGTTCCTGGGATGGTTAGTAATAAAAAAGCCAAAAAAGATGATGGGGAAAATGGAGAAGAAGATAATAATGAAGAGCCAGAAGAAGAAGATCAAACTGCAGCAACTCATTTTTATGAACAATTGAAAGATAAAGCATCTCTTGGTCAAGTTGCTGGAGAAGCCATTGTTTCATTCTCTGATGTTTTCTTCTTAACTCCAAGAGGTCGTTATGATGTAGATATTTATTCATCAAGTTTAAGATTACGTGGTAAAACCTATGATAATAAAGTTCAATTTAGAGCGATTGAAAGAATTTTTTCTTTACCAAAACCAGACGATGTTCATCATTTGGTGATTATTCAAGTTGATCCTCCATTAACTCAAGGTCAAACAAGATACTCATTTTTAACCATGCAATTTCCCAGAGAAGAGTTAATGGACGTGGAAATCAATTTGTCAGATGAAGAATATAAAGCTAAATATAAAGATAAAATAAAAAGAAGTTACAGTGATGAGAAAACTCATACCGTTATTGCTCAATGTTTTAAAGGGTTAACTGATAGAAAAATCACTGTTCCTTCATTATTTAGATCAAAACATGGTCAAGTGGCAGTTAGTTGTTCATTAAAGGCGAATGAAGGTTATTTGTATTTCTTGGAAAAATCTTTACTATTTGTTATCAAGCCAACCGTTTATTTGCCATTTTCGGAAATTTCTGCAGTTCAAATGAGTAGAGTTGGTAATCAATCATCATCCAAGACTTTTGACTTGGAAGTTAAATTACGTACTGGTACTAGTCATGTCTTTGGTAATATTGCTAGAGATGAACAAAAGTTCATTGAAAATTATTTGGTTGATAGAGGAGTTAGAGTTAAGAATGAAGAAGAAGAAGGCAAGAAAATACTAAGTTCTGCCCTTGGAGATGATGCAGATGATAGTGATGCTTCTGTTATGAGAGGCAGTGCTGGAGATGATGACGATTCGAGTGAAGATGAAGATTTCAATGAAGAAGACGCTTCAGATGATGATGTTGCAGAAGAATATGATAGTGATGCTGGTAGTAATAGTGACAGTGATGGTGGTGAAAAACCGGCCAAAAAGAAGGCTAAGAAATAGGTTTTTGATGTTGTGTAATACTTTTATAATAAATGGTTTTTGTCTTTGTTAACTTACAACTTTGTAAAATTGTCATCAAAATTATTAATATGAAAAAGAAATTCAAGCAAACCCAGGTAAACTAGTAACATATTTATCAATTCCCCCAACAAAAGCATTATTCAGAATATATTCTCCTTCTAAGAAATCTATTTGACTTAACCCATTTTTAACCACATGTTCATTGAAAATCTCATTATAAATATGTAATAAAGCAAATTGTAAATCATCTATTAAAGGATCACTTATAAGAGCAAACTTCCAATTAGTAGCAGTCTCAAAATAATGAACTTTATAATTATTAGTAGCAAAAGTGGTCAAATGGTTAGAAACATGATTAGGAGAAAGCAATGGATCATCGTTATTTAATTCTGATGGTTCAGTATAAAGTTTAGAGGCAATGTTTCGAAGTGAGAAAATGGCTCCAAAGAGCAATTTGGCATTGTCATTTTGATTACTGGAATTTAATTGACCACTAGTAACTTTTGAGGCAGCTGGGATATTGGAAGAAGATCCGGAGGATAAAGCAACATTAGATACCGCAGTACTTATGGTGGCCACTGGAGACGATGCCCCAGAAATTGACTGCTGGGGAGCTTGAGGACTAGTTATTGTGTTCGTTGGAGTTGGAGAAAATGGAGAGAATAATCGAGATGGAGCAGTTTGCGGTCTGGGTGCCCATTCACGGCTATAAACACAGTTACAATGTCTATCGAAGATCCAACAAGAATAGATGGCCATGGTTAATTTGCCCTGTTAATGGTGTTAAATTCAAATGTTCCAAGCTCAAAAACTTCAAAGTTGGTGATCTGGAAACTAGAGATCGGTCACGTGTGTTGATAATTTCTAAAGAATTTTGCAAATTTGACACAAAACAACTTAAAGATGAGATCAATTGGATACAAAGATGTCGAATGATTGGCTCAAGGAGATCAGGGGACTCCCGTCATTGCAATCTTATAATCTTCTTAATAACACAAAGACGAAGTTTGCCTCTTCAGAGAATTATTTGACTAATAGTGATAAGACCATTGATAAAATTACCAAAACTGCTTTCAAACTTAATGGTAACGTCAATAAATCAGCTGAAGTGTTTAGTGATGCTACGAGAATTGAGAAAGTCAATAAAGCAATTGATACTTTAAAATGGTTAAAGGATTAGTTCTTACATGGTGGAAACTAAAAGAACTAAGAAGATGTCTAATAAAGTATGGGCAAAAGAACAATAACATAAAACTATTAAAACAATATAATACAAAACAGATAGAACCATTTCCAATCAATCCATTAATGGGACGGGACGATTAATAAAGACTAATTTATACCTCACAATATCTACCAATTTGACTTTATGGTGATTTAAATATCGTTGATCATTCAAATTATTACCGTTCCCGTCATCACCCGGAAACTTCATGATTCCAATTGGTTTGTCTAATTTTTTTATCTTTCCAATTAGTTTTTGGGTAGTTCCTATCAATAATTCAATTTTATCATCTTTGGGATCATTTTCATTATATCTTAATCTACCAATTCTCACTGCCAAAGTATTTTCTTTTTCTTCCTGATCTATTTTAATGAAATCGGTATCGGTATAATCATAATCTTTAGGGACTAAACTTGGTTTATTAATTGTCCCCTGGATTTCTATTAGCACTAAACCTTCTGGAAGTCTGATAAATGGAGGAAGATTGACAGGTGCAGTTACCGCATTGTTTGCGGCCAATGTGTCTATTTCAATAGTTGGCATCTTTTTATAATATAATATAAATCAGTAATCAACAAAGAAATTTTTCTGAGAAAATTATTTGTATTTTCAGGAATTTGTCAACAACGCGAATTCAATTTTTAGAGGAAAAGAAAAAAAAATTAATTTTTTCGCGTCACGCGTCAGGAAATTCCCTTTTTTGTAAAACCAAAAACCAAAAACTCCAATTGAGTAGCAAACCAGCCTTTAACAAAGTTTCAATAGAATCTTCACAGTGTCCCAAACATCGGTAGTTTATTCCGTTACTTTATTAGTCATCATGCCGCCTTCTGCTAACCAGTTGTATTCTGCAACTTATTCCAATGTGGCAGTCTATGAATTCCTCGTTAATGGAGGAAGTGTTATGAGAAGAAAACTGGATGATTGGGTTAATGCTACCCATATCCTAAAAGCTGCAAATTTCGCCAAAGCCAAAAGAACCAGAATCCTCGAGAAAGAAGTACAAACCAGTCGTCATGAGAAAGTTCAAGGTGGGTATGGGAAATATCAAGGAACTTGGATTCCTATGGCAGACGCCCAAGTGTTAGCAAAAAGATTCAATGTTGATCAATTACTAGCTCCTATTTTGGATCACATTCAAATGGAAGGTGTAGAAGAACCTCCATTAGTACCAAAACATCAACATGCTAAGACGAAAGCCAATAAAAGTAGAAGTGTAACTGGTTCACCTTCAATTGCTTCAAGAAGTGCAACATTCCCAACTACTGGAACTTTAAAGAGAACAAAATCAAGTATGAGTACAACTGATTTACCTCCAAAGAAAAGAGGTCGACCAAAAAGAACTGATTCTTCCGTTCTTGATACTATGAACTCAGCTATCGCTAACTCATTAATTGAAGCAGGAAATGGGGAAGGAATTGATTTATTAAAGACTTTTAATGATGATGAAAACACTCCAAGAATTGAACTAGGTAAAAATGGGTTACCTAAAAAGAAAAGAGGAAGAAAACCTAAAAGCAAATCCGTTATTGAAGAAACTTTCCATGAATTAAATGGTCTGAGTTTTCAAACTCCTATGAAATCAATGAATAGTAAGTTTTTACGAAGTTTTGTTAATGAAAAATCTTCTCCATTAAATGAAAATGATCTCAATAGTTATTTTAACAGTCATCTTGAACCGTTAAATGATCATAATCATATTAATAGCAATGCTCCCAGTAGTAGTGATTTAGAAGATAATGAAAACATTAATTTATATCAAAATAGAAATGCACAACTTCGTCATATGCTTCATAGCGATCTACCTTCATCACCAGGAGATTTCATGAATGACTCTGATTTAGCAAGAGTTTTAAAATCTCCAGAGAATTTGAATGGATTAGGCATTAAAAATGGTAGAATTAATGAAAATGGGAAAAGTTTGAGTTATCACTCTTTTATAAATAATGGTAATAATTATCATGATAACAAGCAACAAAATGGATTTTTTACGAATAGCAATAACAATGAAAATAACAATGAAGAAATTTCAAAAATAAAGCGAAAAGAAGAGCCAACTAGTTGGTTTGATGAATTAGATGAATTTACTCAAAAATTGATTACTTATTTCATGAAACCAGATGATGATGAAGAAATGAATGTTGATCAATATCATACCTCATCGTCTACTTCTCAACTACCTGATTTTTTACAACATTTACCTAAAAGTTTCAATATTAATAAACCAATTGACCCTGAAGGTAATACTCCACTTCATTGGGCTTGTGCAATGGGAAATCTACCAGTCATTGAATTGCTATTGAAAAATGGTGCAGATCATAGAGTTAAAAATAAAAAAGATGAGACTCCAATTATGAGAACTGTTAGATTTAATAATTCTTATCAAAAGAGAACTTTTAGTAAAATTCTAGATACTCTTAGAGATACCTTATTAGAAACGGATCCAAAGGGAAGAACTGTTTTACATCATATTGGTATTGGCTCAGGTTCAGCACAAAAGGCTAATAGTTCAAGATATTATAGTGAAATTTTATTAGCAAAAATAAGAGATATTTATCCAAATAATAAAGTTGAAAATTATATCAATTTAATGGATAGAAAAGGAAATACTGGACTATTCTATGCAGTTAGTAATAAATCAAAAAAATTAATTAAAGTGCTATTAAGTTATGGGGCAAAAAGTGATTTGAAAAATCATAAAGGTCAACTGGCAGATGAGTTATTAATCATGAACATTCGCCCATCAACTCCAAAAATTATTAATAATCATCAACATAATATGAAGAATTTAAGTAAAATTTTGAGTCCAAAAGTTGATAATAGTAAAATTTTAAATGATAACACTAATGGTAATACTAGTAAATTAGATATAACTAGTTTACCAGAAGTTTTTTTGAAACCAAAATATTCTCAATTAATTCATTCATCAACAGAAAAAGTAGGGATTTCTTTAATGAATAAATTAAATAAGTTTAGTGAATTATATGATGAAGAATTTGAAAAAAAACAAAAATTAGTTTATGATTTAAATAAATATTATAGTGATTTGAATTTAGAAAATTCCACTATTGAAAAAAACATTATTGATTCATCATCACAAGATGAGTCAGCAATTATTTTTGCAGCAAATAAAGCAGAATTAGCTAAGAAAATTATGTTAAATAATCAAGAAAAAGTTAGTACTAAAATCAATAATCAAGCTTTGTTACTTCAATCAAAATTGGAGGAATTCAATAGATTATTATCAAAGATTCAATATTATCGAATAAAATCATTTATTGATAATGCAAGTAATAAAGATGATCCATTTATCGATGATAATAAAAGTAAAGAAAAACTTGAATTAGTCTTAGAATTAACAAAATGTCAAGTTAAGAAAGACTTATTACAAAAAAGTATTTTGAAGAATTTTGATGACAAAGAAAATCCGGAAAAGTCAAAAAAATTAAATCTTTATAGGAGATTAGTTACTGCTTGCTGTAATATTGGGATTGATGAAGTTGATGGGTTGATTGATATTATTTTGGGGAGTTTAGAAAAGTGATTGGTTATATGTTTATTATTTTGTATTTTATATGTGTTTTATTGTCAATTCTTGATTAATCGTTTTGTAATTCGGGTTTATATATTGAAATAATTTCGTTAATTTTTTGTGTTTTTCATGGTAAGTTTTTAGTTAAATCGATAAAAAAATATTTATCAAGACTGTGCTCAAATTAGATATTCAAATCAATAGTATTTATCTAATGTCAAATTAATAAAGAAATGTCTTTAAAGTGTTGTAAAATGTCAAGATGATTGTCACGTGTACAGAGAATTTTTTCATCAAAAATTGAAATTTACTGAACCAAAACCACAATTTTTGATATTGAAACTTTACAAATATCCCAAAATATGTTCTTTTCCATTTTGAAAAATAGCAGGGTACTCCTGAATACTCTTCCCAGACAATCACTTGTGGGACTCAATAATAAATCATGGTATTCTACCAAACCCGTTTCAAGTATTTCAGAATTATTGAAAATGACCAACACCAAATCAGAATCCAAAAACAATGATTTATCATTTGAAAATTTGCTCAGAAACTCCACTTCAGGGGCTTTCAAACGTGGACAAATGACCGATTTGGTCCAAGTGACAAATGATTTGAAAAACCAAGTTAAAAGTATGCCTGGTGCTTCTCTGAAATATAGTATTAGTGTCAATGTTAAAAATTCTCAAATGTTTAATAGGGATCTCAGAGCGTTCAATGCTCTTGTCAATAGAAACAATATTAGACAAGCCATGAATAAACAAAAGTTTTATATTAGACCAGGAAGAGAAAAAAGATTGCAAAGAGCTCAAAAACACAGAAGATTGTTCAAAGAAGGGTTCAAACACCTTATCAATTTGGTCAAGGATGCCAGAAGAAAAGGATATTAGACCAATTTTATCTCCTGTATATACTAAATACTCATATCACACAATTGCCAGTTTTGGTTAGCGTTTACGTTGTTTTTGTAGCCCTCACTTTATATTTTTGGATCAACTCTTTTGAGCCGCTCCACCAAAAATTTTTTTTTTCATTATACTTACTCTTCTCTTCTTTCTAGACCACAACCATGTCTTCCGCTCTTTCTGCCTCGGTCAACCTCTTGAACACCATCATTGGGGCCGGGCTTCTTGCAATGCCTTTTGGAATCAGGGCGAACGGTCTTTCCATTGGATTGTTGGTGATCATCTTCTCTGCTTGCTGCTCCATGTTTGGATTGTATCTCCAAGGACGTTGTGCCAAATACAATCGTCCTGGTCATTCGTCTTTTTTTGCCCTCAGTCAGCTCACATACCCTTCTTTGTCAGTGCTTTTTGATCTAGGAATCGCTGTCAAATGTTTTGGGGTTGGTATCTCTTATCTTGTGGTGATTGGGGACTTGATGCCCAAAATTATGGAGTCTTTAATTGAAGATGAAGAATATTTCCAATCTCATTCATACTTACTCGAAAGAAACTTTTGGATCTCGATTGTTATGCTTTTTATTGTGGCTCCGTTATCTTTTCTTAGGAAATTAGATAGTTTAAGATATGCTTCCATGGTTGCTTTATCATCAGTTGCTTATTTATCAGTCTTAGTTATCGAACATTTCTTCAAAAATGACATTCCAAACGAAATCAAAGGAGATGTTAGATACTTCAAACCTTACAGTTTGTCTTCAATGATGTCTGCTTTCCCATTATTTGTGTTTGCTTACACATGCCATCAAAATATGTTTTCATTATTAAACGAATTAAAAGACAAATCCAGTAAAAGTATCAATAAAGTCATCTTTGCGGCTATTGGAACTGCAATGGTTTTGTATATCTTTGTGGGAACCACTGGTTATTTGACTTTTGGGGATAATGTTAAGGGTAATATTATTGTTATGTATCCTACCACCTTATCTTCCACTATTGGAAGAATTGCCATTGTTCTTTTGGTCACTTTAAGTTATCCACTTCAATGCCATCCTGCTAGAGCTTCCATTAATCATATTGTTCACTATGTGGAAGTCAGAAAAATCGAAATTGAATCAAGAGCTAATTCTTTTACTGGCAATATTCAAAGAAGTGCTTCTGGAATCTTTAGAGCATTGTCATTTAGTTCTACTAATTCTGGTGCCAATCAAAATGGATTTCTAAATAACAATAACGGATCTGCTTCAAATAGAAATTATTCAAGCACAGATGTTAGAGAAAGATTATTGCCTAGTGATGCTAGTATATCAAATTCTACAGTGATAGAAGATGAAGCTGATATTTTGCTTCCTCCACCCAAAAATGTTAAACCTGTGGTTGTTGAACTTTCTACTAAAAGATTCATCATTTTGACCACATTAGTTGTGATTGGATCATATCTAGTGGCCATTAGAGTGCAATCTCTTGAACGTGTTTTGGGATTTGTTGGAGCTACTGGTTCCACTTCGATTTCTTTTATTTTACCAGGAATCTTTGGTTATAAACTAATTGGATCGGATCTTCCGGTTTATGAAGATGAAAATGAAGCAAGCGAAGAAGTTGATCAAGAAAGATATATTTATGGTGATACTGTCAAGGAAATCTCCAGAAATGACAAAATCATCAAACACCTTGCGGGATTGTTGGTGATTTGGGGGGTTTTGGTGATGATTGTTTGCTTGTCTGCGGTTTTGTTTTTGGGTGCTGGACATTGATATAGTTAAATAAAAGTGATAATGGTTTTCATATTCTATAATAATATACTTTTTTATTAAGTAAAATTTTGTAATTTCATGTTGAAAAATATTCTGCGGAAATTCTTACATTTTGAGGAATATTTTTAACGTTTTTATTCTTAAATTTCTACTTTTGAAAAACAACCGATTCTTCCTTTAATAACTCTCCAATCAAGTGTTTCAAATTCTTCGAGGCATTTAATTCCTGCCAAAATAGTGTCAATTTTCTCCAGGAAGTCTCGGGATTCGGTGAAAAAAAAACTCACAAAACAAAAAAAAACTACAACCAATTTCTCTTGGTAATTTATTTACTAAACTGTCTGTTGCCCTTGATATTTCCTATTGATTCACAATGTCTCTACTGCTGCTAAGTCAAGGTCTTCTACTACTTTTTGTTTGGGGAAAAACAATGGTTTTCGCCCTCGAGGAAGATCAGAAACCTGCCATTTCCAACCTGACGTACCTCTTTGCCATAATTTGCTTGATCCTTTACTCTGTGGTCTTGCTACTTTCTAATACTGGAGTATTGGAAATACTTCGGAAGTTCAATGGCTCAACTACGGTTTTACCCCCAGTAGATTTTGAAAATTTGGAAGGAGTAACCATTCTTAGACCATTGAAGGGAATTGATCCAGAATTACTGATCTGTCTTGAAAGTTCTTTATTACAATACTATCCTGCTAAAAAATTAGAGGTGATTTTCTGTGTGGAGACTTCAAATGATCCCTCAATTCCTATTGTGGAAGATTTAATTAGCAAGTATCCCAATGTTGATGCAAAATTATTAATCGATGACAAGGAAAATCCAGATCATTATGGACCAAATCCTAAAATCAATAATTTGGCCAAAGGATTTATGGCTGCTAAAAATGACATTATTTGGGTCATGGACTCTAATGTTTGGGCACCTAGTGGGTTATTAATCAGATCAGTTTATGCTTTAAATAATAATTTGGATAATATGAATAAAGTACCTTCCAGACTTATTGAAAATTTATCAAAAAAAGTGAAAATCATTCATCATTTACCTTTAGCAGTGGCTTTAAAATCTAGTAAATTTGCTACTAGCCTGAGTAATTCCTTATTCAAAAATCTTGGTTGTAAATTAGATGAAGTTTTTCTTAAAACTTCTCATGCAAAGTTTTACGTCGGGTTCAACAAAGTAGCCATTGCTCCTTGTGTTAATGGGAAATCTAATATTTACAGAATATCTGATATTGATTTAGCAGTTCAAAAAATTGGAGAAGGTCATTTACCAAGCGTGGATGGTAAAAGTGGAGATTTATTCAAAGATGCTGCTTTCTATGGTTCTAAAAAAGGTTTTGGAATTAGATATTTTTCAAAATTCATTGGTGAGGATAACATGATTGGAATTGCTATTTGGAATATTGGAGGAAGAACTGGAATGACTGGTGATAGTGTTTTACAACCATTAGGTAATCATATTAATAACGGGATTAAAGATTATATTTTAAGAAGATCTAGATGGTTAAGAGTTAGAAAATACATGGTTCTTGCTGCTACTTTACTTGAACCAACTACAGAGTCAATTGTTTCTTCATTTTACGGGACTTTTGCAGTTTCTGTAATATTTTTCAATACTTTATTTTCCAAATGGTGGTTTATATTTCATTATTTAATTTGGATGACGATTGATTATTATCAATATCATTTATTATTAAATCATTCTTCTTTAGAGAATCCTACAATCGAACATTCTTCACCAATTTCTAAACCATATTTTGCCGAACCTAATTACAATGGTTTCGCTGATGATTATGATCCTCCTCAAAATTTAAAACTGAATAATTATAAAAGACCTTTTAAACAATGGTTTTTATTTTGGGTCTTAAGAGAAGTTTTGGCCTTGCCAATTTGGATTTATGCTATGATTGGTACCACAATTGATTGGAGAGGCAGACCTTTTATTATTAAATCAGATTTAACTGCTGAAGAAATTTAATGTTGTATTATATATTATTATATTTTTGAACCCTTTTTCATCCTAACTCATACAATTTTAGTCAGTTTATACAATATGAATTAGAAACTTTGTTAATAGATTGATGTTCATTTTGTGTTTGTAAAATATCATTAAACTCACCTTTGAAATGCAAATGATTTGGAAAAAGTCTCTTAATGTTATTCAATTTTATTGTTTTGGCAATTGGCTTGCTAGGCTTCTTAATATATTAAGTTTCGTTATCTCGTTGAAGTGTTATCATGAAAGTAAAAAATTCCATATGAGATTATGTAGCTAATCCGTTGTTTGCAAAGATTCCAAGACACAATTCATACTCGAAATTTGTCCATTTGTACTACGAGCTACTCTAATTCCAACAACTCTATAAAGTAACAGGCTTTCTTAACAAGAATCACTTTTAAAACCAGTTTAATTCAATCTATATGGCCAATTGCTGATTTCTGCAACAGGGCTCAACTTCGCCAAAAAGCAAAACACAAAAAAAAAGCCACTGTGTGAAATTTTGATGAAGATTTGGAGAAAAATTCTTCAAGAATGTCATACAAGTCTTCAGATGCTCATTGGAGACCTCATACAAGGAAGCATAGCCAGTTAGAGAACACCATTTTACCCTTCCATTACGAAGACAAACCGAAAAACAACAATTTCCGTTCATTGAATTCTTTCTCTTACACTGTCAAACAATTTTGGAGAGATCGTTCCAAAAGAAAAATGATATTTAAAGCATTCTCTTTGTCTTGTGTTCTATATGTGTTTTATTATCTTCTATTTTCTTCCAAGAGCCTGAAACTGACTTTATCACTTCATGATTCTACTTTTTCACCATTTATTGATCGCGTGGAAGTAAAAGCCAAACAAGATCAAGTCAAAGCAGTCTTCAAAGAATCTTTCAATGATTATTATAAGAATGCTTGGGGTTATGATGTCTACAATGTTAAAAGTAAAAAGGGAGAAAACATGGGATCTAGACCACTTGGTTGGATGATTGTGGATTCTTTAGATACTTTATATTTGATGGATTTGAAAGATGAAATCAAACATTCAAGAAAATGGGTTGATAATGTGTTAGATTATGATTTTGATTATGCTGTCAATACTTTTGAAACTACTATTAGAATGCTTGGTGGGTTATTATCTGCTTATTATTTGTCTGAAGATAAGTTATATCTTGACAAGGCCATTGACTTAGGAGATCGAATCGTAGGAGCTTTTGACTCGCCTTCTGGAATTCCATATGCTAGTGTTAATCTTCATACAAAGAAAGGTATCAAATCTCATGCTGATGGTGGAGCTAGTAGTACTGCTGAAGCTGGTACTTTACAGTTAGAATTCAAGTATTTGGCCCAATTAACTGGCAATGCTGCTTATTGGGAAAAAGCAGAAAAAGTCATTGAAGTTTTATATAATAATAACTTACCAGATGATGGTCTCGTTCCTATTTTTGTTAATGCTGATACTGGGAAATTCCAAGGAAATTATATCAGGTTGGGTTCAAGAGGTGATTCTTATTACGAATATTTATTAAAACAATTCATCCAAACAAAAGAATTAATTTACCATCAACTTTACAGAGAATCTGTTGATGGGGTTAAGAAACATATGACTAAATTTTCTGGTGGCCCAAATAGATTAAGATTTATTGGGGAGTTGGAAAATGGAATCAATGGTGAATTGTCATCAAAAATGGATCATTTGGTTTGTTTTTATGGAGGTTCTCTAGCTCTTGGAGCAACTAATGGTGAACCAGTGGATCAGTTTAAAAAAAATCATCTTTGGACAAGTACTAAAAATGATGATTTGCAATTTGGTAAAGATTTAACCAAAACTTGTTACATGATGTATAATTTAACAGAAACTGGTCTTGCTCCAGAAATTGTTGTCTTCAACACTGATGCGAGTTCAAGTGATTTTTACATCAAACCAGCAGACCGACATAACCTTCAGCGTCCAGAAACCGTGGAAAGTCTTTTTATTTTATACAGAATCACCAAAGATCCAATTTATAGAAAATGGGGTTGGGAGATTTTCGAAAACTTTGTCAAATATACAAAATTACCAGACTCAAAAGGGTTTGATTCCATTAGTGATGTTACTGATCCTGATAATGTTAGATTTAGAGACAATATGGAATCATTTTGGTTAGCAGAAACTTTGAAATATTTATATTTACTATTTGAAACTGATGATTCAGTTTGTGCTTTGAATAAGATTGTTTTCAATACTGAAGCTCATCCATTACCAATTTTTGAACCAAAATTCCCTACTGGCTGGAAGTTAAAGAAAAATCTTGAAGGAGGACTTGGTATTGATAAGACATTAAATTTTAAAGAAAATGAAAGGGTTAAAAATCACGCTGAGTTTGATAAAAAAATGAAAAGTAAGTTACCAAAAGATGAAAAAACTGAAGATTCGGTCCCATTTAAAGATAGACAAGAACTCATGGAAGAATCAAAAAAAGTAATCGAAGAGCTTCATGCTGTTCCAAATGCCAAACCCGCTGATAAACCATTAAATCAACAAATTGAAGAAGAAATTGAAATTGAAGAAGGTAAAAAATTAATCCAAGAAATTGACGAATCAGATTCAAAAGACGATGTGGAAATTAAAAAAAACGTTGATGATAATAAAGTGGATGATAATGTAGTGATACTATCACCAAATAAAGATGAACTTAAAATCAAGGAAGAAATTGCTAAAGGTAAGGACCCTGCCGCTGTTATCGAGGAAGTTGCTGGAATTTGAAGTTTTAATATATTATTTGTATTATTTGTTTGTTTGTTTACTTTTCAATACTGTAATGCTCTTTTCTGAGAAATAGTCTATATTTCAGTTTAGGGTGATTTCGAATTAAAGTGTTTTCAAAAGGTATACTCAGACCTATATACACTTCATGAGCAAAAATGTGAAATGAGTTTTATTCAGCCGTTGGTTAAAAGAAATTTCTACTTCATATTCAATTCATCAACGTTCAAACCAAGTAATTTACACAATTTGTCTTAAAATAGCAGGCAAAAATTATTTTTTGATAATTTGTGAAAGAATATCGATTAATGGAAATCATTGCAGAAAAGTTTTCATGAATATCGCTTATAAGCATGATTGTTTGTTGAAAGTTGTGATAATGTGAAGAGTTAAAAACTATGTAGTTTTTGTGGCTCGTGGTCTAATTTTTTATCCTTGCTATGAGCTCTGGTGTGGCGGGTAACACTGAAGGTCTCATATTGGATTTTTATCAAAATTGGACAAATAAAACGGGCTTTCTTAATTTAAAGACTGTAAATTTATAATTTCAATTAACTTCCTACCATCAATCCAATTGTTGTGTTGTGCTGTTACGATATAATCCCGTGGAAGACTGTTCAATAATCAGATTTTCCAGTTTTTAATCGTTCATTTAAGAGACATTTTGTGCTTTTATAGGAAGAATTTCATTGGAAAGATAAGACACATACAAGAATTTCAATTATGGCTGCCACCTTATCTGATAAAGAACTTTGTATGTATTTCTTGTTTGGAAATATTCTACGATCGCTCAATCATATTATTTTAATTTTGAAATTAAAATTCATAAGTTTCAATTGCATGATGAATTGAATATTAATAATAATGGGCGGGTCCGCCCAAATGAAAAATTATATTTTACTAACTATAAATTTTTTAGACGAATTAAACAAGAAAGCTCTTGTTGATAGTTTTAAAATTAAGCCTCGTGCTACTTATAACACTGTTGGAGGGGTCAATGGTCCTTTAGTTATCTTAGAAAATGTTAAATATCCATCATATAATGAAATTGTTAATTTAACTTTACCTGATGGTACTAAAAGAGCTGGTCAAGTTTTAGAAGTTAGAAAAGATAAAGCCATTGTCCAAGTTTTTGAAGGTACTTCAGGTATTGATGTTAAAAAAACCACTGTTGAATTTACTGGTCAAAGTTTGAAATTGGCAGTTAGTGAAGATATGTTAGGTAGAATTTTCGATGGTTCGGGTAGACCGATTGATAATGGTCCAAAAGTATTTGCTGAAGATTATTTAGATATCAATGGTTCACCAATCAATCCATATGCTAGAACCTATCCTGAAGAGATGATTTCTACTGGTATTTCTACAATCGATACTATGAATTCTATTGCTAGAGGTCAAAAAATTCCAATTTTCTCTGCTTCTGGTTTACCACATAATGAAATTGCTGCCCAAATTTGTAGACAAGCTGGTTTAGTTCGTCCAACTAAAGATGTTCATGATGGTCATGAAGAAAATTTCTCTATTGTTTTTGGTGCTATGGGTGTTAACTTGGAAACTTCAAGATTTTTCAAACAAGATTTCGAAGAAAATGGATCTTTAGAAAGAACTGCTTTATTCCTTAATTTGGCCAATGATCCAACTATTGAAAGAATTGTTACTCCTCGTTTAGCTTTAACTACTGCAGAATATTTGGCTTATCAAACAGAACGTCATGTTTTGACCATTTTAACCGATATGTCTTCATATGCTGATGCTCTTAGAGAAGTTTCTGCTGCTAGAGAAGAAGTTCCAGGTAGAAGAGGTTATCCAGGTTATATGTATACAGATTTATCTACAATCTATGAAAGAGCTGGTAGAGTTGAAGGTAGAAATGGTTCTATTACTCAAGTTCCAATCTTAACCATGCCAAATGATGATATTACTCATCCAATTCCTGATTTGACTGGTTATATTACTGAAGGTCAAATTTCAATTGATAGACAATTATACAATAAAGGTATTTACCCACCGATTAATGTTTTACCATCATTATCTCGTTTAATGAAGAGTGCTATTGGTGAAGGTATGACTCGTAAAGATCATGGGGATGTTTCTAATCAATTGTATGCTAAATATGCCATTGGTAAAGATGCTGCGGCTATGAAAGCAGTTGTTGGTGAAGATGCTTTATCAACTGAAGATAAGTTATCATTAGAATTTTTAGAAAAATTCGAAAAGACTTTCATCACTCAAGGAGCTTATGAAAATAGAACAATCTTTGAATCATTAGATCAAGCTTGGTCATTGTTAAGAATTTATCCAAAAGAATTATTGAATAGAATTTCTCCAAAGATTTTAGATGAATTTTATGATAGAGATAGTAATACCGATGAAGATGATAAAGATGATGAAGTTGATGAAAATCTTATTGATGCTTAATTAAATGTTTTTGGTGATATAGATTAAAAAAGAACATTAAAAACATCATGAATGAAATTATTTTCTTTTTCTTTAATCAAAAAAATCTTTATTAGCCTGTTTCTTTCCTATTTTTTCAATATTTTTTTAGTCCAATCCCTATTTAAAAAAAAAATATAAAAATTCAACAAACATTATTTGCTTTATTAGTAGTCAAATTATAAATTAATCAATGGATTAAAAAATCGATAATCAATATCCGGCCCGTTCAGGGATGCTGACTACGGATGCGGAGAGCTTATCACTCGGCGTACCGTCGCATTTGACATTTTGATTCGACATTATGAATCATTCAAAAATTGGTTTCTCGAAGTCAATTTTTATACAATTTACTTCTTTTCTTTTCTCAAAATATCCAAAATACAAAATTATCAATCTCAATAACAATGGTCGACATTAAAGTGATTGATGAAGATTCTTTCAAATCAGAAATTGTTAGCAAATTCACTGGTAAGTCTGAAATTTCCCCACCATTCATTGAAAATTCACAGTACTAACAATTAAACAAGACGTTATTGCCAAAAAAGTCGAAGGGAAAGTTCTTTCTTGTTCAGACGAATGGTTTGCTGATGCTACTAATCTAATTGAAAGTAGACCAGTTATTCGTGATGCTACAAGATTCACTGACAAAGGAGCTTGGTATGACGGTTGGGAAACTAGAAGACATAACACTGAAGAAGCTGATTGGGTGATTTTCAAATTCGGAGTGGCGTCTGCTAAATTGATTGCTGCTGAAATTGATACTGCTTTCTTTAATGGGAATCATGCTCCTCATATCTCTGTTGAAGGAGCTTATTTACCAGACGCAATTGATGATGAAGTGCAAAATGAAACCGTTGATTGGGAGCCAATCTTACCCAAATCAGAATGTGGACCAAGTGCTAAATTTTTCTTTGTTAGAGATTCTTTAACCACTAAAGCATATACCCATGCTAGATTAAGAATGTATCCTGATGGAGGAATTGCCAGATTCAGATTGTACGGTACTGTTATTCCAGTCTTACCAAAAAATCCAAAAACTTTGATTGATACTGCTTCTGTCAGAAATGGGGGAGTTGCGGTTAATTGGTCAGATCAACATTTTGGAACTGCTGGTAATTTATTACTTCCTGGTAGAGGTCATGATATGTCTGATGGTTGGGAAACAAAAAGATCTAGAACTCCTGGTCATGTTGATTGGGTTATTATCAAACTTGGATATTTGACCAAAATTTCAGAAGTTATCATTGATACTGCACATTATAAAGGAAATTTCCCTCAAAAAGTGGTGGTCAAAGGAATCTACTCAAAAACTATCCCAGATTATGGCTCAAAGGGTTGGGAAGATCTTGTTCCTGAAGCTAAGACTGGTCCTCATAAAGAACACTTTTTTAAAGCTTCTCAAGGAGAGTTAACTAATGTGGAAGAAAAAGTTTATAACTATGTTTCTTTGACTATTATTCCTGATGGTGGGGTTAAAAGACTCAGAGTTATTGGTACTAAGTCTGATTAATGATTATGATAAAACATCTTTAAATAGTTCGAATAAAATTGTTGTTGTTTATTTGTGTTCTTTGTAGATGACCAATGTGAGGATTCTCTTGCTATTGTAACAGTGTAATGGTTGTATTTTAGGTGTAGCGAAGTATATGAGATATGGTTGAAGGGGAGCAGTTAATTACTATTTATTAATTCAAGTACTAAAGAATTTGAGCATTACATTTTGCACAAACTTTACGAAG
Organism: Saccharomycopsis sp. FM-2023a; assembly: GCA_037355385.1. NCBI lineage: Eukaryota > Fungi > Ascomycota > Saccharomycetes > Ascoideales > Saccharomycopsidaceae > Saccharomycopsis > Saccharomycopsis sp. FM-2023a. The sequence continues at coordinate 57,889 of JBAKFZ010000040.1, forward strand.
TGCTCCTGATTTTCCACAAATACTCAGCAACTAAAAATACTCACTACTTTTTTCAGCATTATTGCTATGATCTCTGTCTGATATTGCTGATTGCCACGAGTCGATTTGGCTCTTCAAAGAGTGAGGAATTTTTTATAAATTATGCAACTTTTGACATCTCAAAATTCATCATTGAGGTCGCTTGAAATTTTTGTCAAATTGACAAACTATATTAGGATACACAAAAATGAGCTATAACAGGGTAAACTATTGTATAAAGTAATTTTTCATAATTTGTAGTGGGGCATTAAAGGGGCATTGAGATACTCATAAAGGTTGGTCATTCAGGGGTTATCAGCATTTCTGAGGGTATGTACATGAAATGATAAAAGTTTACAATCAAATATTAGAGTAGGTACTCTTATTTGCTTTAATCCTTGTGTGTTTCAAAAGTTTAGTGTAAATTTTAGGATTCATTTTATGCTAACAAATGTCGCTGAACTTTGTAGGCTCGTGTTAACTAAAGATTATGACTACGCCTGTTAAAGTACTACAGCTGCTTCACGTATAGAAGCATGAAACACTGTATAATCACTAACTATAACTTATTTGGCTTTGTGTAATTGAATTTTTCTATATAACAAAACAAAAGAAATTTACATACTGCGCGCTGCTTTTTAGGGCATCTATTTTCTTATAATTCTATTCTCAATATAAATAGACATGGAGCGTAGTGATACATAGCTACTAACGATTTATTAAGAAGAAACTAGCCAGTAAGAAACAAATAATTTCTTCGTGAAAAAGGATGAAAAAAAAACTATGATTATGCAAGTTTTTTTTCAACATTGACGGCGCTATATTTTGTTGATGAGACTGTTGATGTGACAAATTGCCACCAGAAAACTCATTAAGAAAACAAAAATGAGACAAAATAATTTAACCTAAATTTTTCCAACAACATGAACTGAATTAGTGATCTCGGTAAAAAGCAATGAACATAAAGGAATTTCTGTTTTTACTCATTATTTGCAATTTTCATTAATATAATACTAGGTGTAGTTAAACATTTCAAGCGGTCACAACTTTTTGAAACATTTTAGTTGCTACATCTCATTGAAGTCAAAAGCATAGGTTAAGTAAACTATATTAGGAAAAAATAGTTTTAATCAGGAGTCGTCAATTCCTTTATTTTCAAATTTTTCTCAGCGATAATTGAATTAATTAATTCTGGAGGAAGTTTTTTCAATTCTTCTTCAATTTTATTGAACTTTTCATCAAGATAATCATGATCATCATATTTGCCCATATTGATGAGGAAAAGTTCCCCGTATTCTTCGGGTTTAGTGAAATCATAATGAACTAATGCTGTAGGTAATAAACAATAAACAACAAAAAAAAAACAACTAGTAAAACTATTGCACATAAAGTACAATATGAGAGTAATATTATAGAGACTGGAAAGAGTGTAACTTTCAGTTATCCAACTCAACTCAATTATTGTTTTGAAAAACCAAACTATATTGCGACTTGATAAAAATATTCCATCAAAGATAGGAGGAGGATAAAAGTCCATAAGAATATTAAACAAACAAAAGAGAATTAATCCGTAATAAAATCCAGGTTTTTTAGTTTTAAATGGCATGTTTTTGTTTATGATGAGAACAAAAAAAGGGAAGGATGCTTGCTTTTTGTGAATTCTTTTGTCAACTTTAACCGCTTTAGTGAATGTTCTTGAATTATCAAAAACAGAGCAAAAAATTACAAACAAAAAGATAAATACTTTAAATAAAATAAATTACAAATATTCAAAAAAGAAAAAATTAGATATTACTTATAGTTCTATAAAGCTTTGACGAAGGGATAAATAAAATAATAATACAAAGTGAAAGCCTCTAATATTGTACAAATAATTAGTAATTAATGATAAGGAAAGAATGTAAAAAAACAAAAATTAAATAATAAAATAACACAGAAATAAGAAAATAAATCATTGTAGTTAAAAAAAATCTTCCAGAGATTTTCTCAAAAATTGTTATTAGTTTCTCTTACTGAAAAGCATTGAAATTCTTTTTCTTGGGCCCTTTGCTTTAGCAGAATATATTTGTTTATCTCCATTTGCAAAAGTTTTACTATGATCGATACTACCAGGCACTGAATCAATTGAAGATTTACTAATATTTTTGATCCACATTTCGCTAGCTCTTCTTGGGACTTGAGTTGGAGCACTAATCATACTTTGTGGATTAGTATGAAGACTGCTAGTACTATCATCGATTAAGGAATTGGCAGAATGAGTAGAAGAATCGGAGATTGGAGTTGAAATTGAAGTTTTCTTAGGGATAGAAGAAATAGATGTACTAGCAATACTTGAAGTTGAAGATTTTCTTCTAAAATTGAAAAAATTAAGTCTTGAAGCTTTCTTTTTAAAACGATTCCTTGGAAGTTTTTGAGATTCTTCAAATTTGGGAAATTTGGATTTATCTTCCTGTTGTTTTAAAGAAAATAATGTACCAGTTGGACTAACAATTTTTGCACTGGTTGGAGGACCTTCAAGATTAGTAACTTCTAAATCATCGATCTCAATAATGTGTTTTGATTCAGTAGTATTATTTTCGTTAGAAATATTAATAGCTTGAGAAACAATATTTTTATTATTTGGACTTGCCAAATGAAAATTCTGAATTTCTTCTTTTATATTAATAATCTTTTTAACAGCTTTGGGGGTTTCTGGGGAACTCTTTGATAGTGAACTTTTACCAATTGTTTGAGCATCTTCAACTTCAAAGTCTCTAATGGTTTCCAAATCATCGTTTTTATAATCAGGAGTTTCAGTTGGTTCGGCGGTCGGGGGAGGAACTTCAATAATTAATGGAGAATCAAGACCAGATTTCTTATTAACTTTTTCATCTTTTTTAAAATCAGTAACAATTGATAAATTTTTCGGATCTCCGATAGCAGTTTCAGTTTCCTTGATTGAAGTTTCCTTGATCGTAGATTCCATGACCACTGGTTTCAAATCTTCAAGATCTTCTTTAGAATTAGCCAAATCAACAACAATTTCTGGAGTATTAACGATTGAATTCTCAGTTATATGATGTGGGGGAAGTTCATCATGGATAACAGAATTACTTGGCTGCTCAAAACTAAATGAAGTATCAACAAATAATTGCTCTGGTTTTGAAGTTGCCTCTGGCTCAGCGATACTTTCAAGAATTGGTTTTTCAATGATAACTGGAGCAGCTTTGAGTTCATTATTGGAGTTTAAAATTTCAACATCATTACTTATAGCACTAATAGTTTGATCGTGATCTTTCTCTTGATCAAAAACCACTGTCTCATCAACAGTGCTGTTATTTCCTTCATGAATACTATCAGATGTTCTGCTATTATTTGGCAATGAAAGTTTTGAAGACTTTTTTTTATTTTTTTGGAGGAAAAGAAAGATTGATGAAAGTTTCTTCTTTTTAATCTTTGGACTATTATTGCCTAAATGTTGATCTTCAGGATTGGAAATTGGGATGAAACTTTTATCTTCCAAGGATACCTTTGAATGATTTTCGAATCCGTCATTAGTTGGGGTTTTGTTATCATCAATTGAATTACTATAAGATTTTTCACTAATTGGACTAAAAACGGTTCTTTTGCTAAAACCTTCAGCCATCAAAGTTCTACCTTTTGAATATAATGAATTTGATGATAAGGTGGTTGGATTGGTCAGATTAAACTCAGATGGTTGATCAAAAATTGGAGTACTTGGATCATTACTAATAATACTTTTAGATATACTATTATTGGAACTTTCAATTGAAGAAGAATTGATTTCCTGTTTAGACTTGAAAACATTATGATAGGACTTTTTATCAACCACCAAGATTTTAAATAACTTATCTAATAATAAATCAAAATTATCAATATAGATTTTTAAAATTAATTGATTAACATTATAATCAACATTAATGGAGTTAAAACTTTCTAAAGAAAAATTATCATCCATATGATGAGGAATAGTTAGATTATTACCAACAGATGAAGAATTAGCATCAGTATCATTATTTCCATAAAATCTAACCGAACTTAAACCACTAATACCACTATTTGTACTTATAATACTATTTCTAGTATATGAAGGTTGTAATTTATTAGAATTATAAGTTTGATTGGTGTTGATACTAACACTCAATCTATTTGAATTAGTATTTGAACCCATTTTCTTCAAAGAATTACCAATAATTTCTAAATTACCACTCAATTGAGTGTTTAAAAAAAATGAAGTTTGAAAAATTTTTGATAGGTTGAAAGAATTCATTTTTGTCTTCTCATAATTTTCTGATAATAAAGCTAAAAATTTTAAAACAAATAAAAATACATCAATATTAACATCAACTAATTGTTCCAAAATAACTGGAATTGAGTAATCAATGAAACTTTCGACTGCCTGTTTAACTGAATATGGCAATTTTGTCAATTCACTAGCACTACCAATTTGATAAATTGAATTATTATTATGATAAAATGAACCACCCAAACTTTTAGAATCGGTGATACCTGATTCCGTTGACATGACTGACATCAAAGAGTGTTTTCTAAAGTTTTTTGGAGGAACTGGACGAACAGAATTCAAAGCTTTCAACAACTGTTCACTATTATGAGATGATTTACGAAGATCAGGAATTCGTGTTGATGATGGGGAGGTCAACGCTTCAAAGTTATTAGTATAGACTGTTAGTTCAGGAGATTTCGAATCGTCTGAATTATTAGTCGTAGTATTATTTTCAAAGACTTGAGAATTTGATTTTGTAAAGTTATGATTTGAACTAACTTCAGAAACCGCCATATCAGATTCCAGATTAACATCCACCACTAAGATATTTTTATTTTTCTTAGGATCATCAGCCAAATCTGCAACACTGGAATTTGAGGATTTGATATTAGTTGACTGAGTATTAAGATTATTATTAGTATTGCTATTCATATGTTCAGTATCAATGGTGCTTTTAGAATCATTATCAACTTCTTGTTCATCAACACCGGTAATTTTTAAAGAGATGTTTTCAGTGGCTGATTGAGAGAAAATTAATAAATCTTTATACATTATTTTTTCTAACTCTGATTTTAATTCTTTTGAAGTTTCTGCTGGAATAATAGAATCAGGTAAACCATTTAAATATCTTTTTAATAGAGTTGCCACGTCATAAACAGTGATTTCTTTGATGATTGGAGAATCTGGTTTTAGTTCTGATTCCATTATATTGAATCCTGGATCCAGATTGAAAGTGTTTTCAAGAAATTTGATTCTTTTAATATTACCTCCAACTCTGAAAACCCCTTCTTTTTCATAATAATTCTTGAAAATCAAGTAATCAAGAGAGTTCTTCAAAATGGAAGGAATTGCAAGAGAAACACAATAATCATCATTAAAATCAATAATTTTGATTGAAGATGCTAACTTGTTCGCTTCTACCAAAGGTTGGCCAAAAATTTTCCTTGTTGAAGCACCATCACTGTGATTATTGGCAGTTTTGTCTTTATCTTTATTATGTAATAGACTTGACTTGTCTTTATGGTTGCTGAGGCCTTTCAAATCGATTGTATTTCTTCTTAAAATTGAGCCCCCAGACCTTGAGTTTTTGGAAGTGCTAGAGAAAAAACTGGATCTTTTAGAGGAAGACGACGAAGCGGGAGGGTTATTATGGTTGTTGGTGCTGCCACTACTGCTACTACTTGTAAGTGGCATGTCGAATAGTGATAATAATATTGATAGTTAAAATAATAAGTTTGGGATAATATACATGAGGGAGCAAAGGGGGAACTGAACACACTGCAGACAGGGGCAGTGGCAGTGACACAGTAGAAGTGGCAAGCGAGAGACAGATCGGTGGGTAAGAGGACAGTATGTTTGAGGGGCAGTTTCATATGAAACTGGTTCTTGTTAATGAAAAAACTCAGGGGGTGTCGGAGGAGTATTACCCGGAAGAATATGGGGGTAATAGTGCAACCCACACAAATGGTATATATATGCACGTGATTACAACTATAAAGAACGTGACCATTGTGAGATGTTAGGATGTCAAAGTATTAAACACCCAAACATCAAGTAAAAATGATAGGAAATTCCAAGTAAATTCAACTTGTCCATTTTAAAATTCAGAAAAACTTAACCAAATCTTATACCGTGTAATTTTAACTCCCCTAGGACTTTCATCACCCCCTTCCTTGTGTCCATTCAAATCCAGTGTTACACTTCTAGTCCGTTTAGTGCCCTTACCAACTGCCTTTCTCCTTGCTGACCGCCATTCAGAGTTTTGTCCGTTTAATTTGCCCCCGTCCTTATTTCAGTTGATTTCTCCAATTGAAAATATTTTTTCTTAATCTATCCTTTTACATTCAAATATATCTAACTCACGATGGAAATCTCTCCAGCCATCTTGGAATTTAAACGTATGTTATTATCTTTTCTTCAATGTTCTCTTCTTTTTCTGATCATCCTCGTTGCCCGAAGATTTAGGTATTAATAATGACACGATTGTTGTGTTGTTTTTTTCTGAATGCAAGTGTGAACGAAGACAAAACTCAAGCAGCATCACTTTACTATTGATCGTATACTAACATATCTTTCTTTAGCTCCTTTTACCAAAACTTCCACCGAAGTGATCACCTTGGTCAATACAACTGATCAAAATCTTGCATTTAAAGTCAAAACCACCGCCCCAAAACTGTATGTATCACATCAAAATAAAGAAGTTTTAAAATCAGTATACTAACAATCTTTCAGTTATTGTGTCAGACCAAATGCTTCAACCATTTCTCCAAAACAAAAATTGGAAGTTCAAATTATCTTACAAGGGTTAAAACAAGAACCTGATGCTAATTATAAATGTAAAGATAAATTCTTAGTTGTCTCTTTACCTTGTCCATACGAATTAAATGAAACCACCCAACCAGTTGCCCAATTATGGCCAACGTTAGAAAAACAATTTAAAAATGAATCAGTTTCTAAAAAAATCAGAGTACTTTTCAAAACTTCCAAGTCGGCCGAATCATCAGCAGGTGATAGTGCAACTGTTCCTCCAGCTATTGCTGGTGGTGGTGCTGCCGTTGCTGCCGTTGCCAGTAAAGCCAAAAAACCAAATGAGCTCGAAAATACTCCTGTTCTTTCTAAGAGTCTTCCTGATGAAACTACTATTAATGATAGTATTTATTCAACTAGCTCATCACCAGTTGCTAAAAAACAAGTTGTTGATAAAGATTTAGCAGAATCTCAAAAGAAAATTAACGAAATTAATGACAAATTAAATAGTAATAAAGATAGTGCAGAGATCCCAGCCACAAAAGTTAGCCAAGAAGTAACCTCAAAAGGTCAACCCAGTGGAATCCCAATGCCAATTGCTATTATTGGTGCTATTATTGCTTTTATTCTTGCTTGGTTATTATTTTGATGATAAAAAGAAATATCAAATAAATCAAATCAAACAAAAAATTCAATATAAAACAAAAAAATAAAAAGTTGTTTAACTCGTTATAATTAATAATCAAGTTCAATATACTTTTTGTTTCCTCACCATTGTTATTTTACAAACCTTTCTCTTTTTACTTTATTTGTCTTTTTTTACTAATAACTTGTCTCTATTTTTTATTATTATTACTTTTTTGATATATATCTATTACCTGGCTAATTTTTCTTTTTATTGCTATTTGAAAGGAGCAAAAACCAAAAAAAACTGTCATTCTAACTTATAATCTTTTTAGTGGTGTTCAAGTTAAATTGCCAACGTTGTTTTGTTTATTATTTTCGTTTATAACTTGTAGTTCATACAACCTGGACTGATCATTTGGAATAATTACTCTCATTTCCCTTCATTCGTGAATCCATTTCCATTCATTGGTAAGTGAACATCTACTAATTTGGAATAAATAAACCCTCAAAAGTGTTGAGTAAAGAGACACAAAACCAAAGGGTCAATCTGAATACAAATATTAATTTCGTTAGAATACAAATGATAAGACCATCTTAAATATTAGATTCTTGTTAGCACCAATATAAGTTAACAGACACAATCAAATTGTTTCAGTATAAGTGCTTTGGAACTTGATTAAAAGACTAACAGTAACGATTTTTGAAAGTATGATCAGTTAGATATTTTATTATTCCTGATCGACCAATTCTTTCAAGTAATGCCCCTCCATAATATTCGAAAGGAAATCAATGCCCCACTACAATTTTATGAAAATATCAGTCGTCTACAATAGCTTATCCTGTTTTAACTTATTTCTGTGTTATTAATGAAAATTTGGTGGGAATTTGTTAGAATTAAATAAGCCCTTAATGTTGAATTATTTGAAAAAAAACTGGCATATTTGTAAAAACCACATCATTTTAGTACACATTAACACGTTTACAATGTCAAAATAATATAAACATGTAATAACAAGTAAGTAAATAAGGAAAAAAGCTAAAAAACTGAAAGAAGAACAAACAATAAAACAAACATTTTAAAGGTTTTATAAAGAACTTACAACCCGTTAAACCCCTCAAATATAATAAAACCCACTAGCGACTGATCTTAATTGATCATAGTTAAAATCAAACACATCACTATCTTCCTCTTCCTCGTGTTCAGGGATAACGGATGGAGTTGTGTTGGATTTCTTTTTGTTGATGATTGGTGTGTTAATACTACTATTATCATGTTCAAGTAAATAATCTTCAAATTCTTTCTTGATAAGATTATTATAATTATCGAATTTGATTTCGTTGAATTGGTCAATTAAGAAATCATAATGAATCAAGTCATTGTTAATTGGTGATGGTTTTTCTTCAAATTTGAAATTTTCATCAATTGAGGGAAGATCTATTTCCTTCATATTATAGGTATCATTTAAAGTGGAGAATTGCATTGATCTTTTGATATCAAATAATTGTTTCATATGAGATTTAGTTTCTTGAGAAACATTAGTAAATTTAAAATTGTCAATTAATAAATTCAATCCATCAATCCATAATAAAGCATTATGTCTATCATCAATATAAAATGTAAAAACTGGAGACTGAGATTCATTCAAAGAATCAAATAATTGAATCTTAGTAGTTTTGTTTCTAGTATCCATTGAAACAAATCTTTTTTGAACAGAAATTGGAATATTTGAAGAGCTACTAAATACTTGTTTTGAAGACGATGAATCATTAATCAAGACTCTTTTAATTGATCTTATATGAATAGTATTGGAGTTTGATTTATCCAAAATTAATTTATCATTTTTGTTCAATTTTAAATCTTCTGACAATTTTTTATATAATACAAAGTTTTTATTTGGTGATAAAGCAATATAAAGTCTCTTCTTTAATTTTGAACTATTGATTGATAAACTATAATCAACCGAATCAGGATCATCATCATAACAAATGCAACCGTTGGATAATTCTGTGAATCTTTGATTAATTATAAAAAATTTCAAATTTTCAATCAAAGTTTCATTGAAATTTTTCAAATCTTTTGAATTCATCATACTTATATATTGATTTTCTCTCAAATAAGTAATTTGAATATTTTTGATTTTTGAATAACTAAGTTCTAAGCTTTTTTTGACAATTCTATCAAAATCTTTTAATTGAACAATCAATGAATCAATATACTTCATATCTAATTTGATTAATAATAGTAAAGCTTTGATATCATTGATATTAGAGTTATTAGCCTTGGATTCATTCCAATAAACTAAAGATTTGTTTAATAATAAACTGAAAATTTGATCATAGTGAAGAATATATTTATTATAAATTTCTAGATTTCTATTATTATTGAAATCATTATGAGAATTTAACAATGAACTAATTTCAAACAACATTTTGTTCATAGGAAATCTTTTATTTTCTGAAGTAACCAATAAATATTGTTGTTTACATTTTAACTTGAACGGATTAATTGACGGTTTGATTAAAAACGTAATCACGGTGAAAATAATTGATAATGAGTAATTGGTAATAATATAATTAATTGGATTACTTGTGAAACCCAATTTCTCAAATAAACTCGAAGGATCTTTATATTTATCCAAAGAGTTCCCCACATTTAAATGATTGAAATTCTTAATATTAGTAATCAAAGTATTTATAATCGTTTGATGTAACTGATTTTCAAAAAAATTGATTTGAATAGAATTTAAATTTTTCAAAATATTACCATAAGACTTGATATAATAAGTGTTAAAATTATTCAATAATTTTGAACTGATTGGAAAATTGATAAAAATTTCATTATTATTATTGTTTTGAGGACGATTAAAGACATTCAAGATAATTTCCGGGATATTTATTTGACAATAAACCATTAAAATCTTTAAAGCATAATTGATATTTTCAAGGGGACTACTGATCATGGTCAATAAAATAATAAATTCAATTGATGATGGTAATAAATTTTTAGATTTGGATTGTAATCTTTTTGGAATATTTTCAATGATTTTCAAATTTTTGACAATCAAATTCATCAAGTTTTTGAAACGATCAACGTTATTAGTTAAAGTTTTGATATTGTATTCATCAGGTACCATATCTCCTTTTAAGACAGAATTAATAATTAAATAAGGAGCATCATCATAAGGATTGGAAATTGCACAATTGATAATTGAATTCAAAAAATTATAGTCGTCAAAGATACCTATGAACTGAGAAGATTTAGCTCCAGTTTGAGGTAAGAAATGAATTAAATTGGACATGGCAGTAATAGAATTGAATTTTTCTTTATCATTTGTAGGTAAATTGATAATTTTATCGTGTAACAATTGTAAAAAAGACCGTGCCAAATTGATTGAAAGAGTATGGGCCCCATTGGAAGAGTGAATCTCTTTTAAATACCGATTGATGGCGGCAGAATCATTGAAATTGCCTTCCATTATGATGATAAGCGAGGGTGGAATTGAAAGTTGAATTAATTAATTCGAAAATTTTTTTCCTTTTTTTCTCTGCGTAGAAAAAATGCCTTAAAAATTTCTTATTGTTTACTTGTCCTTTTGACAGCATCCTTGCCCACTGGGAATGTGCAGTAGATCTAGTAAGGATCCTACCAGAGACTAGAACACCTCTGCACTAGCTAGACAGAGTACATAGTTACAATTTGTAAAAGCTTAAAAAAAAACAACTTTAATATTTAAAACCCATAAAACTCTCAAAACTCACAACTTGTGTTTGATTTGTTTCAATTTCAAGGCTCTAAATCTGGATTGTGGAGCTCCTTCTTCAAATCTTTTCAATCCCATCGTACCTTCGTTGAAATTAGTTTCCACTAGTTGTTTGTTCCAATTCTTTTGAACCAACTGTTTGATTTCTTTAAGAGACCTTGAATCCAAATGCTCCACTGAGTTATTTAAGTCTTGAATCAAAGTCTTGTTAAATTCGTCAACATCATCCATATTGTAGTTCTTGTTAATAAACCCAACTTTCACCAATTCTTGTCCCCTGATTGGCTTACTTAACAATAAAGCTTCATTGGCCTTTGATAAACCCAATCTATGGAATAAAGTAGTAGCAGCTGCTGCTTCAGTGACCAAGCTCAAGTTGGCAAATGGTAATAACATGAAGAACTTGTCATTTTTACAATAAATTAAATCACTCAAAGCAGTCAAAGCAGCAGTTAATCCAATCACTGAACCATTGAGTCCACAAACTAAGATTTTTTCATGACTATAAATTGCCGAAGTGAAATAGGTGTTATTTGCTAAGAATCTACTTAACCAATATTCTCTAGCTTCTCTTTCACTTTTGGAAGTATGATCAAACGCGGGATTTCTTTCAAAGTCTGCCCCAGCAGAGAAATACTTGCCAGTTCCTAAAATTAAAGTGAGCACCGTGGATGGCTCAGAATTGGCTTTTTCCAATAGTCTAGCCAAATATTGATAATGTTCAAAGGACAATGCGTTCAAATTTTCGGGATGGTTGAATTGAATGATGGCCACTTTGCCATTAATATAATAGAGGATTTCCTTTTCTAATACTTCGTCAGAGAACATGATGATATATGCTGCGGTAAGGATGAAAATGAGATTTTTTTAAAAAGAAAAACTGGGGGAAATTGATCTTTATAAATATATAGCCCTGCTGAACCTTCCTGATTCAGAACGGGAGGAGAAGATCGTCAAGATCCTCGCAGTCTCAATTTCAGTATTGCTAAAAACACACTTTGTTCTGCCATTTTGTTTACCTTTTGCTTCCCCTGGCCAATGGTTCCGATATCTCGATTGTTGTATGATTAGTGCCAAAATACCTGCCAACTGCGGATGATTGTACTACCGTCAAGCTAATCCACTCCATGAAATGGTGATCCGCACCGCATCAAAAAAAATTTCAAAATTTAATGTGGTAAATTGCAAACCCTAAAACCTCTTTGATTCAATCATGCTGGCCCGCTTGAAACTGGTAGAAAGTCTACCGTTGGTATCTCTGCGAAGAGTGACTTCTTCTTCCAAAGAACCCCAAATTGGACTCACGCTACTATCAGTGAGGTTTAGAGGAGGAGGAAGAAAATCTAGAAAAAAACCTGTCAAATCAAATAATTCAACCTTCACTTTTGGTAATTATATAAAATCAGTGGTTACATCTGTAAACACTTCAAAAGGCTCTATTATTGACTTTCTATTAAACAAGAAAAATCAAGGACATAATAAAGATGTGGATTTCCTCATGAGTCAAAGATTTTCACCAATAGTTAGTCAAAAATCTTCTAATAGTCTAGGAGAAAAAGTCAAAAGTGAAATCTTGAATGAGTTAAAAGACGTTAAAAATGGAGAATTTATTGGACAAGTTGCAAGTAATTTGAAACAGTTCATTGATGAGTTTGCTTTGGCAACTCATGATAAATATAGAATTTCTGTTATACAATTATTAAGACAGCAAATGATTATAAATTTGAGAAACTTGGAAAAAAGTGTCAATAACTTTAGTAATACAGTGGATCAAGTGATCGCTCCTGATTTTAATAAACTTTATCCATTATTATTAAAATTATATCGAAAAGAAATCAAATTACCATGGACAGATAGTTTAGTTAACAAATTTAAAGTTGATACAAAATCTTTTGATTCTCAATGCAAATATTTTCTAAAGCTCCAATACAACTATTATCAATCACATTTCAAAAGTTTAACATTAGAAACCAAGCCACTAACTATTAGTTTTAAAGATCCAACTAAGTGGTATCCATTAGCCAGAAAATTAAAAAGAAAAATCATTATGCATGTTGGACCTACTAATAGTGGGAAAACTTATAATGCTTTGAAAAGATTAAAAGAATCCAATTCTGGTTATTTTGCCGGGCCTTTAAGATTATTAGCCAGAGAAGTTTATGATCGTTTTCAACAAGAGGGAGTTCGTTGTAATTTAATTACGGGAGAAGAAATCATTGAAGATCTAGATGAATCCACAAAATTAAGATCAAAAATTTCATCAGGTACCATTGAAATGATTTCATTAACTGAAGATTATGATGTGGTTATTCTAGATGAAATTCAAATGATTTGTGACAAATATCGTGGTAGAGCTTGGACTGAAGCATTATTGGGAGTTAAGGCTAAGGAACTTCATTTATGTGGAGAAGAATCAGCGGTTCCATTAGTTCATAAACTTATTGAATTTACTGGTGATGAAATTGAAATCCATCGTTATAAAAGACTAGGTAAATTGGAAGTTGAACCAAATACCTTGAATGAATTTCAAAAAGGTGATTGTGTGGTTAGTTTTTCAAAACATAATGTCTTATCATTAAAAATGAAAATCGAACAAGAAACAAATTTCAAAGCTTCAGTAATTTATGGGGCTTTACCAGCAGAAACAAGAATTACTCAAGCAAAAGCTTTCAATTCTGGAGAAACTGATATTTTAATTGCTACTGATGCTATTGGAATGGGATTAAATTTGAATATTAATAGAATTATATTTACCAAAACTTCAAAATTTAATGGAAAAGAAACAACGACTTTAACTACTTCTCAAATCAAACAAATTGCTGGAAGAGCAGGTAGGTTCAAAGTCCCCAATTATAAAGAAGCAAAAACTAAGGAACCTGTATTTGATGTTTTACAAAGTGAAAAAGATGAAGAGAAAAAAGCTTCAACTGGTTATGTTACTTGCCTAAAAAGATCTCAAAGAAGAATCATTGAAACTGCTTTATCTCAACCATTTGGAGTAATTTCCAAAGCTTCTTTAAAACCTCCTGATTATATCTGGAATGATTATTTACAACAATTTGGTCAAAATGCAAAATTTTCGGATATTTTAAACGTTTATTTAAAAGAATTAAATTCCACTAATGATTTATTTTTCCCCTGTGACTTAGAATCAGAAACCGAAGCCGCTCAAGTTTTTGATACTTACGATAATAATTACAAACAAATTTTTGAAAAAAATAAAGATTCAAATCTAAAACCTTTGACTTTAAAAGATAAAACAATTTTACTGGGATTACCAGTCGGAAGAATTGATGAAAGAACCATCAATGTTTTGCTTGAATTTTGTCGAACTATTGCTAATGGTGATACAACCTTTATTTTTGATTTAGATTTACCATTTGAATTAATTTTTAATACTCCCAAAAATTTGACTTTTGATCCAAATTCTAATATTGAAAAACTGATTTTTTTTAATAGTAAAAAAATTGTTGACACTCATGATAGAATTCCTAGTACTTTGAAAGATTATTTAGCTGGCTTGGAGTTTTTCCATCAAATTTTATTATGTTTTTCATGGCTAAGTTATAGATATCCAAAGTATTTTGTGGATATTCAGTCTGTTAAACAACTAAAGTATCTTTGTGAACATAAAATCACACAAAGTTTACAAATGGTTGATTCTGATGTCAATTTTAATCAAAGATAGACTCTTGTATAATAATAATAATGATACACAATTGAGAAAGAATTTTTTTCTTTTTCAATATTTTTGTAACTTTAAAAAAAAACAACTGTAATGGCAAATACAAAAAAAATACTAATACTAAAAAAAGATAAAAAAACGGTCAAACCAAATTATAGCAACAAACAACTATATAAAAATTAATTGTTTTCCAACAATTGTTTAAGATGAAAAGCAAATTAGTAGTTAAAAAAAATGGAATTAAGCATAATGCACAAAGATTTTCTTTTATTTATAAAACAACTTTTTTTTTATTTTTTTATTCTTTTAAATTTACAAATTGTAAATAGAAAACTGGTGGAATATGCAAGAATCGAAAGGAAAATGTCTTATTCTTTGATATCTAAAATGTTATTGAGTGAGTTGAAATTCAAACCCGTCTTTGATCTTCACCTTCTTCGTTCAAAGTGGTCAAAGCAACGGTTTCATCATTTTCATTGTCAATACTGAAAAGACTATGACTGGCACTACTAACTCTTCTATGTAATTGTAAAGATCTTCTAATGGAAACTCCAGCACCAACAGAATTATCTAATGGAATATCTTCAATATTTTTGCCAGTACCAAATAATCTTTCTGCTGATTCATCAGAATTAATTGGTAATAAATCAGCGTTTTTATGTTTTCTTGAAATATTTAATAAATAAACCCCTAGGAAAATGATAACAAATCCACAAATTAATGAAATAATATTCACATTTGAAGTGGTATTAAAGCCCCTGAATAAAATAAATGAGGCGCATAAAGTAGCAGTAGTAAAAGTAACATAATATAATGGATTAACAATGGAAGTATCAAATTGATCCAAAGCTTTATTGAAATAATTCATTTGGGTTAAAATGCAAAATGCAACCACAATAATGAAAAAATATGTTGATAAATGAGTAAATTGATTATTACCATTAAAAGTTAATTTTAAAGCGATACCAAAAGCTTTAATTGACATGACAGAAATAGAACCAACAGTGGAACAAATTGAAATATAAATCATTGGATTTTTATTACCATATTTTGGAACCACTTTATAAATCATAAAAGTTGCAAAAACCGCAACTGCAATACAATAAGTTAAAAATCCTGGTTTTAAAGCATAATCTAATATTTCATCAACAGTTTCAATTTCTTTATCTGGTGGAGCGTGTAAAACAATAATAATTGAACCTAATACACAAATCGCACAACCCATTTTACCCAAAGTTCCTAATTCTTCTTTCAAAAAAATTGCTGCTAAGACTGCTCCAATAATAACTGATAATGCTCCTAAAGGAGTAACTAAAATTGCTGGAGCAAAAGTATAAGCAGCAAAGTTGGCAATTTCTCCGATTGCCATGGTAGCAATTCCTGCCCACCAAATAGGGTTTTTAAGATATCCAAATTCTTTATTTTCATTATAACCTCCTTGGTTTTGAGCGTCCAACAAACCTTTTTTAGTAATGATAAAGGAGGTTCCAATAGCCAAAGAGGATGACATGGCAAGTCCTAACCCGATGTACTTCTCTTCCATGTTTAATATAATTGATAGAACTAATAGCAAATTTGATAAAATGACTTAGGTGATACAAACAAAAATTCAAAACAAAAACACCTTTTTGTTTGTTTCATGAAAATCAGTTTGACGACATCACGCTTTGAGATCCCCGGAAGAGTAGTATTAGTATGCACGAGTCATGTGTGTTGTCCTCGGAACGCACATTTCAAACGGGCTGAGTTAACAATAAACAAGTAACGGTAAGTTGTTTTTCAGGAATTTTACAACAATTTCAAATTTTTAGGAGTTGATTCAGATTTGTAGAAGGAAGCGGTCATTCACAAGGCTTAGTCAGTGTAACTGGCCTTTAGTGCTGTAAAATCCAAGTTGGTATCCAAACAATCCAAAGTCTGTAAAAACGGGTTATAATCTATTTTTGTAAAAAACTGTTCAATGTTCCAAGCTTTGAAAAGTACAATTCAGTACATTTTGAACATATTATAAGTGTCAACTTTTGGAGAACTAAAAAGTATACTAACTTTTATAGTGCCAATTACTTTGATAAGGGATTAGATAAAAATGTATTCTAAGTTTTTTTGTAGAGATTACATAAATTGTTATTGCGTCTCATTTGGCCAAAGATTGTGTTTCTTTGGCACTGCATAACACATTTGACAGTTTTTTTGAAAAGTTGACTGAAATTTCAATCAGATATTTCTTTTTTTTGATAATTTTGTGCTTAGTAGTTACTATTAGTGGGGTTTGAGAAAGGAGTGCGTAGAAACGTCTTCGATTTGGATCAAACAAATCCATTTACACACTAAAATAGGCTCAATTGATACCATGATTTATTGTATACTGCTAAAAAATTCTACAAAAATCTTATAAGTTTGTAGTTTACCAATAACAACCCAATTATCTAATTGTTGCATAACTGTTGGGATCCATCGGATGGGTGACTTCAATGGGCCAATTGTGTTTTCTTTGCGAATATTTTCTTTTGATCAAATAGTCAATATTAGCTTACAATCATATCCATTTAGTCAAAGTTGCTATTTAATAAGAGTTGAATCATAACATTAACGGCTACTAAACAATTTGAAAATTTAAATCTATTCACATTTAAGTATATAGACAGTATTTCATGAAATTCATAATTACAAAAAAATATTGATCAAACTTATTTAGAAGTTTGAGCAACAAAATTAATACCCTTTTCAATGTTCTTCTTTAAGGTTTCTTTAGCAGTGGCAATCAATTCATCTTCTAATTCAGAAGTTTCACCAATACCATGGTATTCTTTAATACCTTCTGGACCTAAAGTAATTGGAGTAGAGAAGAATTTGACACCTTCTTTAGCGAAAATTGGGTTTTCAACATAAGAGTTTTCAACAACATCGGTTTCACCAGCTAAACCATTAAGAACGGAACCAGCAAATCTAGCACCAGCTTGAGCCATGGATAAAGTGGCAGAACCGGCACCATTTTTAGCTTTAACAACTTCATCACCACCAAATTGAATTCTGTTAATCAAAGCATCTAATTTGTCTTTTGGTAAAGATTTGTGAGTAGTTTGAGATAATAATGGAACAATAGTAACACCAGAATGACCACCAACAACAGAAATTTTTTCATGAGTTGGGTTAGTACCAGCAACTTCAGAAACAAATCTAGAAGCTCTAAGAATATCTAAAGTGGTAACACCGAATAATTTCTTTGGATTGTAAGTACCTTTTTTAGCCAAAGTTTCGGCGACAATTGGAACAGTAGAGTTAACTGGGTTAGAAATGATTAAAAGGGCAGCTTTTGGAGAGTATTCAGCAGCGGCAGAAGCTAAGTCTCTAACAATTGAGGCATTGGTGTTGAATAAATCATCCCTAGTCATACCTGGTTTTCTTGGAACACCAGCTGGGATAACAACAACATCAGCATCACTTAAAGCGGATTTTAATCCTTCATCTTCTGGACCGTAACCTTTGACAGTGGAATTGGTTGGGACATGAGAAACATCGGCAGCAACACCTGGGGCACCTCTAAGATCGTAAAGAGCCAAATCAGTGACTTTGTGGTTAAGTTTTAACAATAAGGATAAAGGTTGACCAATACCACCAGCAGCCCCTAAGACGGTGACTTTATAGTTAGAAGCAGAAGTGGAGGAGAAAGCACGACGAGCGACTCTGTTAAACATTGTGAAAATATTGAATTTAAGATGGGGAATTAAAAATTGAAGAGAATTCTTTATGTAAAAGGAGAAGGAAAAGGGAGGAAATCAAAGACTATTAAAATGAAAAAATGCGTGACTTCACAAGCTCCACGGGAGCTGTCGGAGCACAAATTACCCTCTGAACTTCTGCTAGCACGGGGTATTGCCCAATAGGCGGCCAGGATTTGGGAATTCCGTGGGCTTCCAGTTGCCGGACCCAGCTTCGGAGCTTCCAAAAGCTGCTCAACCATTGGGGGTCTTTGGTAGAGAGAATTAATTGATTGTCTAGATTTCCAGAAGATCCACCCCGGAAACCCTCAGGACTATTCAAAGAGGCACCGATGGGGTTGATAGAAGTGACGTGAATCATTGTATTTTTATTTCTTCCTCAACCTTGGTGCAAAAATTATGTTTTAATCTCCAAAAGATTGGCATTTGGAGATACTTAGTACTCAAATTATATATGTTTTGTCTCCTTTTCATTGTAGTCATGCAGTCAATTTCTATTTGTGGCTCAAGAATACCTTTGTTGGTTGAAAAATGAGAATTTGAGTTAAACAGTTATGCATGTTGAGATTATTCTTGCATAAGTTTCAATTATTTTCGTGATTTTCCTTTCAAATTTGCAATATTCAATTGAATAACCCTTAACTGAGTGAACAGTAATTACCAAATTGCCTTTGAAGGGATTGTTTTGCTGTTATGTAAAAAAAAAGCCGGTAAACTCGAAGTTCAAGCGTAAAGCAACTTTCTTATTTATACCATCTACGGAGGCAATACATAACCCTAACTTTTACAAGAGTTCAACAAGAATTGCTCTTTAATAAAAAAACTCCTATAAAACTAGGCAAGGCCCTTTGCCATAAAAACCACATTTGCAATGTTCAATATCCCCACAGTTACCCAACAAAGAATTGAAGCAGTGGTCAATAAAGAACTATTAGAATAATCTATAGACTCAGCAGAAGAGCTTTCTAATAATGGCTCGTTCTCATCATCTTCATTATGTGTGATTTTTTTTTTTGTTTCACTTTTCATGACTTGTTTACTACAAGTGAAATAAATCAATGGCGCTGAACAAACTGGTAAAATCAATGAAAGGAAAACTTGACTAGCATTTAAAATGTCGTTAATTCCTTTGGCTCCTGCGTAATAAGTAACAAATAAACAAGGAATTATAGAAATCAATCTGGTTACCAATCTTCTAATCCAAGGAGTCAATGTCCAATGAATGAAACCCTCAGAAACAACTTGACCAGAAATTGTAACTACAATTCCTGAAGCTTGACCAGAAAATAATAATGAAATGACAAACACCAATCCTGCAATCTTACTAACGTAAATTCCAAGTAATTTATAAATTGAAATCAAATCAGCATCTTCTGCTTCAGGTGTTCCATAAAGAGCAGCTCCCGCCACAATTAAAATAGCTGAATTAACAAATGTTGCCACCACAAACAAGCAAATGATCAATTCCCAGTAAGAGTATTTCAAAGAATATTCAATTGATTGGGCAGATGGTTTATATTTATTAGTTAAATCTGCATTTTCTTCAAAGTCTGAAGTTTCTTCATTATCAATTTCTTTTGGATCAACATAACCCTTTTTAATGTCAAATTCTTTTAATCTTGGCTGAACTAAAGCAGAGCCTAAATATAATGAATGAGGCATAACAGTTGCTCCCATGATGGCACAACCTAGATATATTGCTTCATCTTCTAATAATTTTTTTGAAGGTAAAAATCCAAAACATAATTCTGACTTATTGGGTATAGAAATATTGAATAATTCAATAATGAAACAGACAATGGTTCCTAGAACTAAAATCGAAATCATAATTTCAAAAACTCTAACCTGATTCATTGATTTTTCTGGATTATAAAAGAATAAAATAATTAAAACATCAAAAACCGTTAACAAGACCCCTAAATTCAAGGGAATATTAAACAAAATATTTAGAGCAATGGCGGTACCTACCACGCCAGCTAAGTCAGTGGCAATGATTGCTAATTCGCCGCAAACGTAAAGAATCCAATTAGTTCTTCTTGTAAAATGTTTTCGACAATTTTCTGCCAAATCAAGACCAGTAACTGAACCAAGTTTGATACATAAACACTGCATTAAAATCGCAAAAATATTAGATAAAACAATAATGAAAAGTAAATTATATTGATATAATGCTCCGGATTTGGTATTAGAAACAAAGTTTCCACAATCGATAAAGCTAACGGCTACCATGATGGATTGAAGAAAAAATTTCAGGTATTTCCTGAGTACTTGTTTTGGGTGGGCCAATAGCAGTGACATTATTATGGTAATAACGTTGAAAAGTATATAGCTCGAAGAGTGTGAGAAGAATGAAATGATGTTTACTTGAATTGAAACGCAGATTATTATTCTGTTAATCACTTACTTTTTACAGGCGTGGCAACCGTGGCACAAAATTGGGTTTTTGGCCTTTTTAGGAAACACAAATTTTTTATATCATAAACAAATGATAGGAATGGGTGAAAATACAAGTATTGTAGAAGTATTTCTAGGAACTAGAAATTAAAAGGTGCAACTTATTAAAACTTTTATGTTGATGAAGTTTTTGGAGTGTTAAGAATTTTCAGTAAAGTAATTCACTCTAAACTGCTGAGCTAATTTTACTTAACTGGTAAATACTAATTTTACAGGTTGTAAGATAACAAATCAGTACAGCTATCAATAATATCGTTTGTTGCAAAACTGGCCCAAACAACTCAACCACTAGTTAAAAATATTGTAAACAATATCTCTATGATAAAACTACGAAGGAAATTTCTTGAATGAAATAAAATTTTTGAGCTTAGTTATAAAGGAATGATTCATTATGAATATTTTTGCTGCCAGATATTAGATATAACGGTTCTGAGCAGTTCATTTATTCAATCAACTTATACTATCAAATATCAACTGTTCCGAAGTATCAACTCTGATTTGAATGATGTATATTATATCAAGACACTCCAACCCAAAAAAAAATTTGATTCAAAAGACAAAATGGTATACTACTCATACTCTTTTTCGAAATTTTCGTCACTTTAATAATTTATATATAATATATAAACAATAACTGCCAAAAATCAACAAATAAGTTTAAAAGATCACGTGTGTTAAACCTTGGGTTTTGAGCGCTGGGTTTTTTCAGCATTCAGTGGCAAAATAAATTAAATACAGAGGAAATGAAGAACAAATTCATAAATCTATCAAATATTCCATCCAATAATAATGTTTTTAACCAGATCTGAATATGACCGTGGAGTCAGCACCTTTTCACCAGAAGGTCGTCTTTTTCAAGTTGAATATTCTTTAGAAGCCATTAAAGTAAGTTAGTTTCAGTTAAATGATAAAACAACGAAAATATTAACAAAAAATTAGCTTGGATCAACTGCAATTGGTATTTGTACTTCTGAAGGAGTTGTTCTTGCGGTCGAAAAGAGAGTCACCTCGTCATTATTAGAATCTTCATCAATTGAAAAAATTGTGGAAATTGATCATCATATTGGTTGTGCCATGTCAGGTTTAACTGCTGATGCTAGATCAATGATCGATCATGCAAGAATTGCTTCAATAAATCATGATTTAACATATGATGAAGATCTTACTGTGGAATCTTTAACACAGTCAGTTTGTGATTTAGCTCTTAGATTTGGTGAAGGTGTGGGAGGTGAAGAAAGATTAATGTCAAGACCATTTGGGGTAGCTTTATTAATTGCTGGGATTGATGAAAATGGTCCACAATTATATCATGCTGAACCGTCAGGAACTTTCTATAAATATGATGCTAAAGCAATTGGTTCAGGATCAGAAGGAGCTCAAGCAGAGTTAAATAATGAATATCATAAATCTTTAACCTTACAAGAAGCAGAATTGTTGGTTTTGAAAATTCTTAAACAAGTCATGGAAGAAAAACTTGATAGCAATAATGCTCAATTAGCTTCAGTTACCAAAGAATCAGGGTTCAAAATTTATCCAGATGCAAAAACTTCAGAAATCATTGAAACTTTAAAAGCTCAAGAAAAAGAACAAGAAGATGAAGATGAAGTTTTGGCTGATACTACAGCAAATTAATATATTTTGGATCGTTAGTATTATTATATTGTAAATATTTTTGTAGCCATTATATCATGCTCAACCCAGAAGAGTTTGTACCCAAAAATTGGAGAAGAGTAAGTAATTAACAGTTTCAAATTTGTTCATAAATCAGTATGTTTGAAACTTGACAAGTATATGGCAGAATGTGAGCATATCTAGTTAAGGAAAGATTCGTTGATTTGAATTTGAGTTGGGTATTTAGAAATGTTTGTATATTATCTTGATGTAAACCTATAAATCAAAGTTATCCATTAATCCTTATCTTCATTAAAAGTTTGATTAGCTCAACATCATATGAATCAATCACGTCATCTTAGATAGTAATTTGAATTCATGTAGAAAATTATCAAATATTTCAAAATTGCATCAATGTTTGCCATCAAATTCACTTATATTCCTTCAATCCTTTTCTTCGGCATCTGCCATGGAATAAACGTTCTTTGATAAAATTCTTTCCAATTCATTCTTGATAAAAGTCACTTTACTTGAACTAACCAATAGATGAGTATCGTCCAATTCTTCAATGATGATATCATGTCTTTTGGCATCAATATCCACAATCAACGCTTTAATCGAAGGATCACTAGTTATTAGTTATCAGTCATACTCAAACATCAAAGAAGTCACTTACCATTGAACCAAGGTTCCTTGGATGGCTCTGGCCATTTTTGGTGATGTTCTTGAAAACGAGTGATAGTTTTTTGTAAAAATTTAAAAAAAATCCAAATTTAAAATTGTAAACACAGACACAAAAAGGCAAACATGACCATGCCAGAGAATGGAATTCAAGAGTTCACCGCTAATGTTAGGCATGTAATTGATCAGAATCAACGGAATCAAAATGGCTCAAAGTCTTTATACCCAATAATCAACTTAAATATTCAAGAAAATCCTGAATTTTTTGGAATTTTACAAAAAGAATTATCAAGTTACACAAATAAACAGATTATCAAATTGATAGAAAATCAATTTCTATTCAAAGATGGCAAACAAAAGTCAGAAAGATTAATATTCAATAACTTCATTGAAAATTATCTAATTTTCATTAGAGATTTCAATGGATTTTCAATAATTGATTCAATTGATTTGATTTTGAATTATATCAATTCATTATTCGTGGTCTTCAATAATTATGATGATTTATCTCTTATACTATACGACACACTATTAAATGATTTAGAAAAAAGCTATAAATACAGTGAAATCATTGATGAAACATTGTCCAAACTATCAATTGACAAAAATAATTCAATTTTATCAAAATTGTCGATTTCATTATCAAGATTGTTTAATAATTGCAAGAAAAATTCTCTCAAAAATGTTTTGAAAAAGAGTTTGATTTTAAAAGTTTCTAATTATTTACTAAAAATTTATTTCAAAATCGAACAACCAATGAGTTGTAACACTATTTTTATAACTACTCGCCATGGTTTAACAAATTTAGTTGGTTCAAACTTCAAAAAACTGGAGTTGATTACTTATAGATTTTATTTGGGGAAATATTTAATCTTAAACAATTCGTTCGAAGAAGCATTGATTCAATTTAAATTTTGTTTTTTGAACTATTCAATTAATCAGTCCATTAAAAATTTTGAGAAAATTTTGGAATTCTTGATTTTGACATTAATTTTAAATGGCTACAAAATGTCAGACGCTCATACCCCATCCGTTAAAGTTTCCAAGAAAACCCATATTAAAATTGCCGTTATCTATCACTCTGAGGGAGGTACTACTAAAAATGTTGCTGAAGCTGTTGCTAAAGGAGCTGAAA